>PISW01008108.1:0-78585 GCA_004023785.1 Mungos mungo
AATGTTCATAGCAGCAATGTCAACAATAGCCAAAACATGGAAGGAGCCTAAATGTCCATCACCTGACGAATGGATCAAGAAGATGTGGTATATATTCACGATGGAGTACTACATGGCAATGAGAGGGAATGACATATGGCCCTTTGTAGGAAAGTGGATGGACCTTGAGGGTGTCATGCTGAGCGAAGTAAGCCAGGCAAAGAAGGACAGAAACCATATGTTTGCACTCATAGAACTATCAGGAAAACAAGAGAGACCTAATGGAGAACCAGGGGGAGCGGAGGAGGGAGAGAGAGTTGGGGAGAGAGAGGGATGCAAAACTTGAGAGACTACTGAATGCTGAAAATGAACTGAGAGTTGAAGAGGAAGGGGGAGGGGGGTAAAGAGGGGGTGGTGATGGTGGAGGGCACTTAAGGGGAAGAGCACTGGGTGTTGTATGGAAAACAATTTGACAATCAAATATTATGGAAAAAAAATAAAAAGTTCATTTAAAATCACTGTTTGAAGAATGTACATCCCAGATGAGACTCAGAAACGATGATGAGCACTTCACTTCGAAGCAAGCATTTTCTCTCTAAAATTTCTTTGTTGTCAGTGGTAGCACAGATGTAGTAGGTAGCTTTTACTATCACGTCAACCTCCAAATCTGTATCAGATAACACAAATTTAAATTTAAAAAGTACATACATGGAATATGTATTAGTTTTCTATAGCTGTATGACAAATTGTTTCAAATTCACTAGCTTAAATATATACACCCATTTATTTTTTGTCAATTTCCCTGGGTCCGGAGTCCAAGTACAGCTTAGCTGGTTCTTTTCTGGTTTTAGGAGATTGCACTCTAGGCATAAACTGAGGTTTCAGTTCTTACCTGTAGTTCACAGTCCTCTTCCAAGCTTCTGTTGGTCATTGGCAGAATTCATTTCATACCATTGTGAAACTGAGAGTCTCAGGTTCTGAGGCCATCTCTTTTCACAGGACATTTGCAAAATGGTCATTGGCTGTCTTCCAGGTGAGTAGGACGATGTCCCTAATGCTTCAGCCTCAGAACTGCAACTGATTAAGGCAGGCCCACTGAGCATAATCCTTCTTTTTATTGACTCAGAGTCAACTGATTTTGGGCCTTAATTTCATAAGCAAATGCCTTCACCCTTGCCATCTAATGTAATCACAGGACTAACCACCATCAGATCCACAGATCCTGCTTACACTCAAAATCTTGGGAGCCCTCTTAGGATTCTGGCCACCACCGTGTGCAAATGAAATAAAATTGAAGCAAAGTGTCCTAATTCTTTTTCTGACACCCATCGTAACTCAGTCCTATTTCCAATAAGATTTTTATTTTGAAATCCCCTTTCCCCACAATATAGAAATTCTAGAGTTGCAACTGCTACTACTATGGTTAACTTTCCTTCAAGTCAGCATTTCTCAACCTTCTTTACTTTTTTTTCATTATCACTCCCATGAGTGCCATGGAGGCTTTTTGGGCATTTGTTTTCTAATCATCTCACATGAAATTTTAAAATCAGAGGTCATACTTAAATATCTATTTATGTACAGTATATATCTCCGTGCTTTAGACATAAAAATAAAAAGAGTAAACAGTCCCTCAAGACCTGGTTTGTGTTCCTTTGAGTGCAATATCGCCATATGTGTGCACGGTCTAAGTAAAGCTCCTTGATCCTACTTGTTCTTCAGTAGAGGAAATACCAACCATAACAATTTAATACCACATAATTCTTAGAAATGGATGGATGCATATGTGCTTTATAAAGCAAGCCCTGAACTTAGAGCCTGGCTATAGAATTTGTGAGAAGTGTTCTTTTCCTTTGATACCATTTCTTCTTCATTATCCAAATTTAAATTATTTCATTTATGGCAAATGTCCATATTTAGAAATGGACAGAGGCAAGAACTAAAACTTAGAATAGTGACTATTTTCTGAGTATTAACAATCTAACACATGGTTGTATAGAACATAGCAACATCAATGGACAATAATTATTCACGCATCTTAATTATTCATGGTCTCCCTTTCTCCCAGGGTATGGATAATCACTGTGTCTTCTTTATGTGAAGCACTGATTAGAAATAATAACTCCAATAGTGCTTGAAAACAATTAAAACAATCATAACAATAATTTTTAATCATTATTGTCCTTTTCTTTACTAGACTCTTTGGCATAGATAGTTAACTGCTATAAAAATGTCACATTGAGAACAACACTTGAAAATGCATGAGAGTATTCATGGAATGGACTGGATGGAGGGGCATAGGCTGAATGACAGATAAAACACTATCATCAAGCTGGTAGAGACACTACGCTACATTGTGTTAAACTGAGCCACACAATACAAGCTTTGTCTCAGGTATATATATATCTGGGTATAGAGTGTACAGGATGTCCCTAATGTAGGGAAACATGGATTAATTTCCATAATGCAATCAAGCAGGAGGTCAATCTATAAAAGAATAATATTACCTTTTCCCAGACTTTATGAACACCCTGTACAAATAAATTCTTAGTGCAAGAAACTGTATGGAACATACATTATATTAATATGTAATGCATGGCTATAGTAGCCCAGAGTAAGATTTCTGTATCGTATTTATTATGAAAGTTTTGTTTTCCTCACAGTGATTGAAACATAGTATATAGCATTCTATTCCTGTAATTCTTTCTTTCAAGAAATATTCACTGATTGTCTACTATGTGGCAGGAACTCTTTTAGGTTTTGGATACAAATGCTGAATAATCTTAAAGTATTTAGCATCTAGTATAACACTTCTAGAAATTCCATCTGTATCACCTGTAAAGCTTGTTAAAACATTGAATTCTGCATCTTACACTCAGAGGTTCTCTTTTAGTAAATTTGAAAATGAGGCTCAGGATTCTAGATGTCTAGCAGCAGCCCGATCTTATGTGTCTGGTCTACAAACTGCACTTGCATTAGGGTTGATCAATGCCACAGCACAACACGTTTTGTATGGCAAGTTTATTCTGCTTCATTCATCCATTCTAGGCATGCATCTTTTCTCAGATTCCTCACTACCCTATTATTTCTGCTACCTTTCCTTCCGTCACAATTACTACTGGGGTGTTTGTTCTTTGTACTTCTGAGTTCTAGGATGACTTTTCAAAAATGAACAAAACAATAAAACAAAACATCTCTTCCTAATAGTAATATCTTTTCACTGACAGTGTTTTAAATATTCTGTTCTCTTCACTAGATTTATAACTGAAAAGGAAAGGAAATATGCTATGAGAAAATGATAGAAGATAAATAATGCAGGCTACAATTCCATAGAGGGCAAAGCATTTAGTCGAAAGAAGAATCTTGTATCTTCTAAATACGTGGATTGAAGCAAACTTACCTAGGCAGTAAATGTGGTTTAATGTTGCAAATAGGCAACATTTGCACCAAAATAATCGGACATATTGGTATGCTTACTCGTTTTTGTAATATATCCTAAGCATGAGTACAAAGTGGTGTATTTGTAATAATAAAGTGAATCTAGTATTTTTCTCCTTCTGGAATCAATGTTACTTTTTTAGAATCTATAAATAACACCAACACAATATGTTTTCTAATAACTTGCGCAATTTAATATTCCTTTCTTACCCATTTATTAAAGAGACACACATTCTTACATAATATACTCATGTAATTAAGATTCTTTTTCTCAGTTCTAGTCACTGATTGAACAAGTATTGGAAACATTTTTCATTATATATGTTATCTATGTTTGTGTCTAAGAAAGAGGGGAATAATGATGAAGGGTCATGAGGAAGCTAGCAGGAGGCACAGAGGAAAGAAAAAGAGGAAGGAAATGAGAAACAATGATACAGTTTTGATCCACAAAGATAATAAATCTCCATTCAGTAAACCAGAATGAATTGTATGATCAATTCATGTCTCTAATTTAAGATGAATGATGACCCTTGCTTGTTACATACTCATGATAAATATATTTTTTAAAGTTTGGACTCTTAACACAAAAAACATTTATTGAAAACAAGTTCTTTCTGTTGATATATGTATTTATGAATCACTCAGAATGTATGGTCAGTTGCTGTTAATAAATAAGCAAAAAAAATGTGGAATTAATGGCCTTGTAGGATAGGAGTTAATGAGTAAACTATTTGTTTTGATGATTTTGACTCCTGCATTTCTACTGAACATATTACATAATGTATCTCAATTACTGTAATGAATACTGATCAAGTTAAAAAAAATTCTGATGTTTATTTTTGAGAGAGTGAGAGACACACACAGAGTGTGAGCAGGGGAGGGGCAAAGAGAGAGAGGGAGGCACAGAATCTAAAGCAGGTTCCAGGCTCTGTGTTGTCAGCACAGAGCCCAACACAAGGCTTCAACTCACAAATGGTGAGATCATGACCTGAGCTAAAGTCAGATATTTAACTGACTGAGCCACCCAGGTGCCCCAATAATGATCAAATTTTTAAAATATTTATACCACAATGAATCTATCATGTATTTAAGTTAGCACTAAGAGGGTTTCTGTAGTAAAATTCTAAAATGTAAGTTTCTTTATAAAGACTGCACATGCATACAAACATACAATACTTAAAATTGTCAGTTTCCTTCTCTTTTCTCCCCCTTTGCAAATCCCTAAGTCTAAAGCTAATTGCTACTATTGTTTCACATTCATATAGCACTAAGAAAGTCAAGGAATTTACAATGTGTTGGAAAGTGACTTCAAATCTTCAAAACCTCAGTATGAATATATTAAGAAATACAATGCACTGTGTGTCCTTTCATTATGCTTTTATTTTATTTCTCATGAAAAAAATCAAGATTGTTCATTCTTTATACAGATGGAAAGGAAACTACTAACCCATGAAATGCAGTTGGAATTGAATGCAGCAGTGTAAGGATGAGCACATGTCTCAATTTCAACTATAAATTAAAATGCATTAGCTCTTTCTGATGCTTGGGCCTCTCTTGTATCTCATTTGGACAGGTGCACACAAAAATTAACACCAAAGGTATCAGTGTTTAGCGTCTCATAGAGCTTATACAGAAGTGTTTCTGATTTATGAAGCACCTTGGTCTAGAGCAAACGTCTCAGACTTTGCTGGGCACACATACCATTTAGGAATTTATTAAAATGCAGTCTCTGATTCAGATGTTTGAGGGTGAGGTTAGGAATTTTGCATATCTAACAAGCTTAAAGTAAAGCTCTCACACTAGCTCTCCTAAGGGTGAGTTGTGGATGAGAACTTCCTTGGGTCAGGCAATGCTCCACTACTAAACTGTGGAGACCGAGGAGGGTTTCCAGAGACTTCCTAGGAACATAATAGTGCCGGATTTTCAGATGTGAGAATAAAAACTCTCAGAGGTCTTATTTGAAATAATATTTCAATCTTTGTTTTAGTTATGAAAAACAACCATCCTACAAAACACACATACAGCCATGCATGCTCATGCACATGTATATAAGCATGCATGCAGACATAAACAAACAATAAAAAACATAAACCAACCAATTATTTAATACTACATTCAAAAACCAATGCTGACAGTCTCTGCTCAACAGCCTCTGTTCAATCACATGTAGCTATGGTCCAAAACAATGGGATTATTTGAAACCGAAAATTTTTGAAACCTGTTGATTGTAATTTACTATTACTTCATTTCTTTTTACTGGTTGTAGATTCAGTATATGAAAGCCTAAGCCATAATTATCTGAAAAGGGGAAAATATTGTGCCTCTGCATATGTTGAAAGAAAGAGGGTAAAGTGGGATTCAGGAGAGGGAGAGAGTGTCTACTTTCTATCCTTTTCTGTCTTCCTTTCAGTTCTGGGTTGTATCATTTTATAGACAAACTTTTATTTCTGGTAACAACCTATCTGGAAAAGACCTTCAACAAGTAGGAAAAGGAATAATGATTTTAGCATTTTCCTGTGAATGGAGTGATGCCAGAAGCCATTATAACTGTAGTCAAAAAACCATTATTTGTGTTATTTTGATGGCCTATTTTCTGGCAATATTTTCAATGCAAGCCAGAAGCAATGTTTAGGTCAAAAGATCAATTGAATAGTATTCAGTGACTTTGCCTTCAATCCCTGGCTATTGAGAATAATTTGGGAAAGGGAAACTATGTACTGGGACATCTCAGGGACATTCCAAATTCAAATCCAAAATTAAATGAATTGATCCTTACTCTCTCTCACTATCCAACCCAGAGTTCTCATCTCTGGCCTTGGTCTCTGTTAATGACATTTTTATTTATATATTAACCAATGTTAGAAGTCAAGAGTCTGAGGGGCGCCTGGGTGGCTCAGTCAGTTAAGTGTCTGACTTCGGCTCAGGTCATGATCTCACGGTCCGTGGGTTCCAGCCCCGCGTCAGGCTCTGTGCTGACAGCTCAGAGCCTGAAGCCTGCTTCAGATTCTGTATCTTCCTCTCTGTCTGCCCCTTCCCTGCTCGCTCTCTGTCTCTCAAAATAAAAATAGTAAAGACAAAATTTTATTAAAAAAAACAAAGGAGTCAAGAGTGTGACCACCTTTCTTACTAGAAACAACCAAGCAATCTTCATATTGGCTCCTTAGATGTACTTTGAATAGATTTCTCTTTTCTGTGTATACTAGGAGCCACCTTCTTGGGTTCTCATCATCTTTCCTATGTATCTGGCCAGCATCCTTCTACAAGTTCCCCTATATTCAAGGTACATACAGTACCACTGCTTATTCCAGCCAGTCTATTTCTTTAAAAATATTTCACTGATATAGGAAAATAAAAAATTGATGAATTTGAAGGTTGTCTCATTTCTCTCTATCCTCGCTGAGAGTAGTAACAAGAACTGAGATCATTGACATTTCACAGAAGGTAATAGGACAAGAGCATCGAGTCTAGGATCCCCAAACTCTGCAGACTCCTCTAAGTCAGAATTTGCTTTCTCACAGCATTCATGTTTAAAATGTTGTTAATATTCTATATATAATTCAATTCCACAGAATAAAGATCTTCCAATTACCATGGGTAGGTTATATGACAGAATAGAAGTTTTTAAGTCTTTTAGTAAATAAGACATCTGTGAAATGGAAAGCAGCCCATAGTAGCAGCATGATATTTTCAGTTACCATTCTTCCTAATTTCCTAATCATGTCTACTATATGTTTAAAATTCAGTCCCTACTTATTGCAACACACAATGACATAAAAATAATAGTATAAATAAAATAAGGTATAGCTCAACTCAGACTGTTGCAGTCTCCTGTGGTTCTACAATCTTAGGCTGAATGTTATTCCAAGAGTTATTCTAGAGGTGTAAACACTGTTCTTTCCTCAGGAAGCTAGCTTTTTTTGGAATAACTATTGGTTTATAATTCCCTTTACATTAAGCATACTCTACTAAGAAATGTCATCTTATCTATTTCCAAAGAATTGGTGTCACTGAGGTGACCAGAAATAAACCTTCTGAGGTAATTCTGGACAAAGGCCATATCTGCAGCTGCAAACTGATGTTGTGTCATTTTAATTTTTCACCAAGGTTCAGACGAGGAGGCCATTGGCTGTTTATAAAGAGATGTGATGCTAAATACCTTATATTCACATTCTTTTAGTCAAATCATTTCCCAATGTTTTTAAAATGGGGCATTTGCAAGGCACCTGGGTGACTCATGTGGTTAAGCATCTGACTTCTGCTCAGGTCATGATCGTGGGGTTTGTGGGTTCAAGCCCCACATCAGGCTCTGTGCTGACAGTTCAGAACCTGGAGACTGATTTGGACTCTGTGTCTCCCTCTCTGTCTCTCTCTGACCTTCCCCCTCTCAAAAATAAACATTAAAAATTAAAAACAAATAAATAAATAGATAAATAAAAATGGGTCATTTTTAGAAATATGTTGACTTCCTATAATGAATATATTTTGAAAAAAGTCATAATTACTGACACTTTCTTGAGTTGGGATAGCAACATTTTCAAGATACGTTGAAAATAATGTCTTTAACTTTCCCAGCAAAATTTCTCCAGAGGAGAGAAAGCCTGTGTGATTTATCAAATAATGACCATATCATCCCCAAGATTGACAGCAAGGCTTAGAAACCTATCGTTTTACTCAGCAGGATAAGAGTCAAGGTTTATCTCTAGAAGTCGGGGTGGTGAGTTCTGAGTTTACTCTTAAACTATCTCTTCTATCGAGCTAAATTCAAGATTTTCTATGTCCCATACCATATTCTCAGTGAACCGAGTCCCTGACCTACGTACCCTAGACCTAATATTCCATTTTCACCATTATTTGATACCAAGTTCCAACTTGTAGAAACCAAGAAAAATTATATGTATTTGATTTTTTTGTCAAAGTATAATTAACAGACAGTGTTATAGTTGCTTAAGCTATATAGTATAATTACTATAATGATAAATATATGTCTATTAGTTGGCACTCTTGAACTTTCAACACATGGTTGGGAAAAATTGACATGAAGAATAACAACAAACAGCAATAGGTAACAAGGAAAAGTGGAATTAGTATAGTAAACATTCTCTCAATTCAACTATTATATGAAAGTAATTGCTGGGATGTTTTGATTTGGTGCCATAAAATTATATTTTGTGTGAATGCTTTTATAATCTACTGGGTGGCTAAGTAGCCGTGATAAAAAATATTTATATACAAATGAATCAGAAGTCAGCTGAAAATAAACTTGGAGAATATAATAAAATCAAACAAATTTAGGAAGTGTGCATAAAACAATATGTACAATTTATTTATTTATTTTGGAGCATCAAATTATTCATGAAATGAAAAATCCTCTACATGTTAGTGAGATGAAGAACATTGAAGTCTCCTAAATATGTACCATAGTATCTGAGGCAGAAATATTACTCGGTTCTAAAAAGCACTTTTGAGTTAATTCTAATCACATCTTCTAGATGTGATTCAAGAAAGTAACTAAAAATTCTGAGTCAGGGATAGAGCTATGCACAGGAGTAAAATAAAAATGTCACCGAACAAGGAAAATATATTCAAGTTTTCCCAGGAGGAAAAAAAAAATAGCCTCACCTGGGGAGAGGCCTGACTGTTCTAAAGAAATGTTACATAACACAGTATCCACAGAGGAACTAGCATAGATGATTTATGGAGCCTGAGGGAGATACAAAGTACAATGGAACATAAATATATGAGCAGGTGCAAAATCATCCTGAATATGAAAATAGATGAGGGTAAATGGGAGAACGCCTTTCATTATGTATCGCCAGTTATAATTTAATGGAAATGCAATACAGGATTCTCTTAAGATAGAACAATAGAACTTTAAAACAGAGCTTAAGCCATATAGAAAATAACTATTCATGTTAGGAGGAAAAAGACTCCCAAGAAGGCATTACTAGTGAATAGCTTCAGATTTTGTTTTATGGTCATTAGTATATAAATATCTGTAATTAGAGGAAGAGACAGGTAAGTCAATAGCAAGATGTCATGTTTAATTTAGAGCTTTGACATTATCTAGCCTTACTCTAACTGTGAGCAGTTTTCCAGGGAATGGTTTTAGTTCTGCAGATACAAATGTTTCTGTATTTGGTATAATATGTGACCATTTTTCAAAAATAAAGAAGCATTGCTGTTACCACTAAATGGCTTAAGATAGGATGATTTAACTTGACTTTTTAAGTAGATAAATAAGACTCAAACATACTTCAAATGATAAGCATTGTATTTTGGAAAATATGAAAGGATCTTCTGGAGAATCTGACTAGTGGATTAGTATATAATATGTGCCTTGGTTAATTGATGAATATGTTCATAGAATGTGGAGGACCATGAATTACTTTAAGGTAATGGACATTTCCAAAATATTCTAAATTCTCTTAATGGCTTCAATATACTTTATTATATGTTTCTTACCCTGATTCTTCAGGGCGATTTAAAATGACAAACGGACCATTAAAAACTATTATTCTATATTTCCATAAGCCTGCCTTTTGATGCCGCTCTTTAAACAATTAGACCATCATAACAGAAAAGGTGTCAGTATACAATTAAATTGAACTAAACTACGATATTCTATTGTACTGAAAGCAGAATTGCTTGACATACAGTCAAGTAAAATTGCTCAATTGTACCTGAAGAAAAAAACGATCAACAATATCCCGTTAGTACTGATATAGATTTCTTTTTTAAAGATGTATAATAGATATACCTTGCAAACAATTGTTATTACTCTTAATATGTTTTAGTTCTGTAGCTTTTTGAGAAAAGACGGATCTGGATGCAATGAAGCCTCATTCCCTGACTCCTCCTCCACACACACTAAAACTTTTTAGTAACGTGGAAAGTTGGTTCAGCTGGTCCTAGTTAACTCAGGGACACAGCCTGAAATCTAGTTGCTAATTTTAGAGGCTCTTTGTTGAAAGGCTCCCTCCTCTACCAGGGAGCCTCTGTTGTTATGTAGTCACATAGAAGTTTCTCATCCCCTGTCCCTATAAATATGGTGAGAATTATGGAGAAGGATGCCTCAGCTGAACAGTTTGACTTTAATGCAGATAGTCCATCAATGTGTGGAACAAGCTGTGTAAAACAATAAATTGGGTAAATTAGGTGCTTCATGGCCTCTCTGCTGGTAAAATATTCCCAGTGAATCTTATTTTACATGTGGCCTATTTGCTTATTTACATCAAATCTTATTTGCACAGATGACATTAGTGGTGAGTGTTGGTTCATTTGGGCTGCCATAACTAAAACACAATAGGTTTAATCAATAAATATTTATTTCTCACTGTTCTGGAGGCTGGAAAGTCCAAGATCAAGGATCAGCATAGTCCTTGTCTGGTGAGAAACCTGCTGTGAGAGAAGCCATCTTCCTGCTGTGTCCTCACATGCAAAAATGAGAGAACTCTCTGGAGTTTTTTTGTAAGGGCCTAATCCCATTTATTACGGCTCCATCCTCATGATCTAATCATTCTCCCAAATCCCCTAATACCATCGTGCTAGAGGTTAGAATTCCAACTCGAGAATTTTGAGGGAACACAACATTCAGTCCATAACACTTGAATATCTGTAACTATTGTATAGGATGGGTATTGACCATAAAAGTATGCATTCCAGTGGTATCAATGTTATTGGGTTTTAAAATAGTGTTTACCCAGCCCCCACGCATCACACCACAGTGGAAAACATCCCTTCTAGGGGCAGTTGCAGGTCATAGGGAATGCTGGTGGCCAAGTACTGCAAGGATCCAAGTGGTAGGATAGTTATGAAGTGTCCCAGCTCAGCATCTTCCAAAAGGGGCACTGAGAAAATTGTTCCAAACCCTACCGAGACAGCATAGGCGTGGCAGCCCCCAGCCCTGGAGCAAGCATGGCAGCAATAGGATATGATAACCTAGGGCCATCAAGCCTTCAGAAAGGTTTGCTCCAGACTCTAAGGGTGATGAAGCAGCAGCAATCCCTCCTCACTAAAACCCCCCAAACAATAGGCAATTTGAAAGAGAATAAAAAAACTTAAAGCAAATAATGTCACAAAAACATGCAGATCATTAAAAGAAAGGTTGATTTGCTACCAAAGGAAAAGCCTGGGTAATAAGACTAGTAGCAGAGAAAAGGAGGCCAGACAATTTAGAGCTCTGAAAAATCCTGCAAAAATACATGCGCTTTATGGCTGAAGTCTGAGGAAAGGATAAGATCAAAGGGGCCAGCAGAGCTTACAGATATGAGGATTCAATGCACAATGCACAACCAAGCAGATGGTCTGATGCAAAACTTCAGAATGGATTTGGCTGCTCCTATTGTTGAAGGATTTTTTTACCTCAATACCTGGGGGTCATTGTCTTGCAGCTTCAAAGAATGAAGATGTGCATGCAAACTAAAATTAGCAGCAGGCAAAAGTTTATTAGGGTATAAGATTAGAAAGTAAGAACAGTAGCAAAGCTCTCTTTACAGAGAGAGGGTATTCAGAAGTGAATGCCCCTGACTATGGGCAAGGGACTTTATTTTACAGGGTGTTGGTCCCTTAACCCCTTTCCCTTCATTGTGGGCCTGATAACTCTAAGTGCTGGGTTATTTATTTCTGTGGGAACCATGAGGGAGCAGTAGATAATGCTTGTTACATTCTTAAGAAAAACTTCACCTCTGAGAAAGCTTCTCTCATGGTCAGACCTGAGGGAGTTTCCTTCATGGTCAGATGTTCCCAGAAATGTTTCAAAATATGTGGTTTCACTCCCAGGAACCTTCAAGCCCTAACCACTTCCTTTCTACCTATTCCACCCTATCTTTCCCCATCACACTATGGAGCAAAAATCACATAAGTCGACACTCCCCCTTGAATTTGGAGAATTAGCAAGATAAATGAGGCAGAGACAAGAGCCAGATCAGGGAATATATTTCTGTTCTTCCTTTCAGGGGACAAGGGATGTTCAAAATATTCCTGAACTAGGTAGATATTGGGACTTGCATGGCTCTTAGTTTATTTTTGTGTGTGAATTGTCTTTGTCTTTCTTTTGTTAAGCTGTAAAATTATATAGATGTTGGAGGGGCAAGATTGCATGGACATGTTGCTTGGCTACGAGCCTTCTAGGGTCTGCTTTTGGCGGCTGTGAAAGTGGGAGAATTTATGAAACCAAGTGGTCTGTGCTCATAAAGCTGCTAATATTGACAGTTATAACAGTGTCTCATTCCAGAAGAAGAAAATATAATGGTCTCATTATGGGTTGAATTGTATTGCACACAAATTTATATACTGAAGTCCTAACTTCCAGTACCTCAGAATGGAATCGGACTTGCAGATGGAGTCTTTCAGAGGTAATCAAGTTAAAATGAGATAACTCGTGAGACCCAAATTCAATATGACTGGTGTCACTTTTTTTTTTCAAAAAAAATTTTAACGTTTATTTATATTTGAGAGAGATACAGTGTGAGAACAGGGGACGGACAGAGAGAAAGGGATACACAGAATTTGAAGCAGGCTCCAGGCTCTGAGCTATCAGGACAGAGCCTGACACGGGGGTCGAACTCACCAGCCGTGAGATCATGACCTGAGCGGAAGGCAGACACTTAACCGACTGAGTCACCCAGGCACCCCTTGTGTCATTTTAAAAGGGGGAAATTTGGACACAGGCACGCAGGCAGAACACCATGTGAAGATGAATGCATAATGCTTCTGCAAGTCAGGGAACATAGAGATCGCCACCAACTCTTGATTTGGGCTCAGTTCATGATCTCATGGTTCATGAGTTTGAGCCATCCATTGGCCTCTGCACTGAAGGCACAGAACCTGCTTGGAATTCTCTCTCTCTCCCTCTGTCTCTGCCCCTCCCCTGCTTGTACTATCTCCCTCTCTCTCTTAATATAAATAAAATAAACATTAAAAATTTTCAAATGAACATAAACACACACACATAGCTGCCTTCCTATGCATTCAAGAGTCAGGGAGAAAAAAGATTGTGAGTGGAAACAATTAAGTACTAAAGTGACTCTTGCACTTTTATAGTATCTTTTTTGACCTCACGAGACAGGTAGATAATGTTCATGTGATAGACACCTGATGAGCATGAATAAGGGCACAGGTTTTTCTTCAAGTGATTCCACAGCCACTGTACTCTGCCTCCAGATGTTATTCATAGTGACAAAAAGATAATTATTGTGTTTCTATGGAACTTATCATTCCAAAAATGGAATAAAGGAATAAGAACAGCCTTGTCTTATCCATGAAAGGCCATGGCAGTCAATCTTGGAAAGAATTAGGAGACCAGGGAAAGGGAGGTAAATCTCTCTCCCCTCTTTTAACAGATAAGGACAGAAAGCTCCAATCAACCTCCTATGATTTTCCCAGGTAGTAGCTCATAAAGTAACTTCCTCACAATGTTGGATATGTCACTTCCCATCTTAACGCCATTATGTGACACTTTATTTACTCTCGCATCCCAGAAAATATCTCAACTACCTCTTTGATCCAAAGTAAAACAGAAATAAAAGGGAGAAAATAAAATATTCCATAAGCATTGAGGGCTACACTAGGAAGGAAGGGATCTGGATTATGTTGGTGGCTAAATTCTTCCCCTCTTTAGGTAGATGAGTAAACAGTTGACTCAGTAGGTTTGAGTTGGCACAAGAATGATTTAATACCAGGAACTGCCGTTGGACATTTTTAATTTCTACCTGGCCTCCTTTTCAGTCAGAGAACTCTAATTTTACATATTTATACAACTGTTTCCTACCAGTTGGCCCAATAATTATGTAGCTAATATGGGGGTATCTCTACTGAAAAGTTGGCCATAGTGAATACAGTCCATCTATACTAAGCCTAAACTGTAGACTCAGGGTTAATCTTCTGAAGTTATGGTGTCCTTCTACTTAAACTTCATGTCAATTTTTCCCCAATAAAGCTTCTTTTATATCCACACTATGTATAAATAGTGGTGTCTGTCTGTAACCCTTTCATACCATAATTGTATTCTAGAATGCCCTATAATGGTCATAATTATTAAACCTATATATTAAAAAGGATTTAACATGTTAACATTGTTTTAAGTAGTTAGCATGTTGGAATTCTCTAAAATAACATTAATGCATTCAATCAAACTTAAAATTCCTTGTATAACTACATGTAGAGTAATGAAAATATATTTCATGACATTTCGATTAAATTTTAAAATGCTCATAGACTTTAGTACTGGCATTGTCATTAAAAGATTTTTATTATAAAGAAAAAGTCAAATTGGGGAGCCTGGGTGGCTCAGTCAGTTAAGTGGCCTGCTTCGGCTCAGGTCATGATTTCACAGTTCGTGGGTTTGAGCCTTGAGTCGGGCCCTGTGCTGACAGCTAGCTCAGAGCCTGGAGCCTGCTTCAGATTCTGTGTCTCCCTCTCTCTCTGACCCTCCCCTGCTCGCACTGTCCCTCTCAGTCTCTCAAAAATCAATAAAAGACATAAAAAAAAGAAAAAGTCAAATTGATTATATAGTATAGTATATTCTTGATAATCAAGGTTATACACAGTAAAAAAATAAAATAAAATAAAATAAAATAAAATAAAATAAAATAAAATAAAAAATGTCACCCTGTCTTGGCTTGAAATTCAAATTCTTTTTTCCTCATATAATCTTTACCATGCCATAAATAAAATGATTTTCCCAAAATTGGTTTTGACACTGATTTAATTTTAGTATATTTTGTGTTCAAACAATTTTTAAGTTTTTTTAAAATATATATATAAGCAAAGTATTGGCAATGGAATGTAATGAGTTTTAATAAAACTTCCACAAATTTTATTATGATCATGTGTGGGCCCACTAAGGGACCCCCGGACACTTTTCCAATGGGGCTGTCTTTTCCTGGTCCTGGGGAGTCTGCATCTCCCTGGTCAGACCTGAAAGAAGAGCAAAGTTTGCAGAGGCTGCAAAGAGAAGACAGGAGGAGATTGCATGTTGGGACATTTTGGATGTTCAGACCAGGGAAGTAAAGAAAGAAAAAGAAAAAAAAAAATAGAAGAACAAATTGCTGCATCTGGGCCCCCACCAGAAGGTGAACATAGGTGGTGGACAGTTTCATAAGGATTAGATGTGTGGAAAAGTTTACTGCCAATAATAAATATCTGCAGTCAAGTGGACGTCCTTGGATTAACTTGTTCTTTTTGAATAAATGAAGATTCAAACTTTGTCATGTTAGTGCCATTAAATGCAATCAGTGCTTTTTCAATATGGATATATTGAAAATGCTTTTGATTTTCAAACTAAGAAAATGGAAATGCCTTTCATTAAATACTTATTTTCCTGCATTTGCTCTTCTTCAGGTAGGGGGTGATTTGCCATGGTTTCGTAGTTAAAACATGGACCTGAAGGGTGCCTAGGTGGTTCAGTAGGCTGGGCGTCCTACTTTGGCTCAGGTCATGATCTCAGTCTGTGAGTTCAAGCCCCACTTTGGGCTCTGTGCTGACAGCTCAGAGCCTGGAGCTTGTTTCAGATTCTGTGTCTCCCTCTCTCTCTCTGCCCTTTCCCTGCTCTTGCTCAGTCTCTCTCTGTCTCAAAAATAAATAAAAACACTAAAAAAAAAAGGACCTGAGTAGTGAATACATATATATTACGTGTAAAATGTCTGCATTCATGAAGCCATTCGAGTTTGCCATTGTATTATCTCTCCTTTATAAATGACCTAGCAGTCTGTTTTTCTGCTTAGCCTAGTATTGTCTCTTTTTATTACATTATCTATGAAGGTTTTTGCTTAAACTTATGAACTTCATGCCTTTAAATTTATCAACAGGGAAAATCTTGAAAACTCACTTAAGAGCTTATGGGAAGAGACACTATATATTTTTATAACTTACTAAGTAATATTTGTAGAAAATGTTGAATTTCTCTCAATTCCATTTCTATTTCTAAATATGGCTTATAAAACGAATTCTGTAGCTCCCTCTCTGTCCCTTCTCTGTTTGTATTCTGTCTCTCCCTGTCTCCCAAAAATAAATTAAAATGTTAAAAAATTTTTTTAAAGAATTTGGGGGGCACCTGGGTGGCTCAATCAGTTGGGCTTCCAACTTCAGCTCAGGTCATGTTCTCACAGTTGATGAGTTCAAGCTCTATGTCAGGCTCTATGCTCATAACTCAGAGCTTGGAGCCTGCTTAAGATTCTGTGTATCTCTCTCTCTCTCTCTGCCCTTTCTCTTCTTATGCTCTATCTCTCTCTGTCTCTCAAAAGTAAATAAAAATGTTAAAAGTTTTCTAAAAAATTTAAATTAACATATAGCATTTTAAATTCAATAAATAATACATATATATGTATATATATATACCAGTGAAAACTACACAACATAATTTAAAAATATCAAAGAAATGATTTATTGGATATGACACAAATGGAATACAACATAATATGAAGCCTTACATAAAGTATATATTGTATAACTTGACTTACATGAAGCTTTAGAACGGACAGAAGTATCCGAACAGTGGCTGTCACTTGGACACTGGAATTGAGATTGATTTGGAAGGTGTATAAGACAATGATAATATTTTATACCTTGACAGGCCATTTGGTAACACTGGTGAAGTCATTTGTCTGAAGTTAGACAATGTTTACTTAAAGCTTTTTTATTTCATTTTATTTCCAAAGAAATAAAGGAAATATTGAATTGTAATTAACATGAATGCTTTGAATATTTAGGGGGAAGTTTGCTGATGTCTGCAATTTACCTTGAAATGCACCCAAAATGGACTGAAAGATGGGAGTATTTAATGGTAGAATCAAAGTAGTGGGTGTATAGGTGTTCACTGGAAAAATTATTTTAACTGTTATATTTTTGAAAAAATTTCTATCAAAAGGTGGAGATATATAATGAAATAAGGGAAAATTTGAATTATCAGATGAAACAAAACTTATTGACAATTGAGAATAATATGTAATATAACTAATAAGAGAAACACTTAGACCACATAACTTCAGAGAATATTGTCAATGTTTTGTATGATGGAGGCTAATTGTCATATACAATAAGGAAACTATTATTAGAATGAGAAAAACCTAAAGTGAAAAGACTTAAGGTTTATGGGATGCATATATTTTTTTTACTCTGAAGACTTTTCTCAAAAGTAACATATAAAATTAATTCTTTAACGTAATTCTACTGTGTAGAATAGTAATGTAAGAAAATATGTGAAGTCTAAAGAGAAACAGAGCAAATAGAAATTTAAATTAGTTTCTAAAAATTAGACTTAACCCTCATCTGATTATTTTCAGAAAGTCATAAGCTCCTCATTATGGAAAGTATTCAACATATCTTTGAAATTTTTCAGCAGTATAGTGGAGTGTGTAGGCCAACATAAACCAAAACATTTTTAAGTTCCCAACTTGTAACACTTTTGTTGTGATTCATGGTTACTACTTTATTTAAAAGGATTATTGTTTAGCAGCTGCATCTTTCATTTCATAAAATTATGAAAGCAGCTCATATAAATACCTTTGTTACAAATCTCTTTATCCCTCTACTATATTAAACTTATCTGTAAAAGTAACCAATTTTCATAGCTTCTATTTCTATCACCAAAATGTTTCCAAAATGTTCATTGGGACCATAGAGTATACATCCTAACTTCAATTTAAGTTATAACTAAAACTCTCCATCAATGTGCTTATCCTATTTCTAATTCTTTATAAGTTAGCATATCTTTATTCAACTCCAACTTTTTTATGCATATTGCTTTTTATATATTAAAGAAAAGGTTTGTATCACTTGAACATAAATTTTGAGCAGTAATTAGATATTACTTGGGAACTATTAAAAATCTGATTCGCAAGTCTTAGTTTTTGAGATTATCTTTTAATAATACTTATTTGAGGGCTCTAGCTATAATTTATATTTTAAGCATGCATCATGGATTATTCTGATTAACATACCAATTTAAGAACCATTATTTTTAATGAGTTCTAAAATAATTTCATCCTATCTTTGTTATCTAATACTTCTTACAAATGCCTGTGGGAATAAACTCATTGGCTTAAATTATATAGATTTCTCAATACCTTAATTTAGAAAAGACTATTAACTAAATAACTCTTATATTACGGCTTAGTCTGTGGAAATAAGCAGAAGTGAATCATATAAGACTTATTGGCTCCAAAAGAGTTCACATACAAAAATCATTCTGAGTCCATTCTTTCTTAAATAAAACTCTCTTAAAATTCCCCACAAAGTATTGAAGTTAAATAGGTGAGTTTTCCAGGAGTGGTTATGTGTGAGGCTAGAACCTTTCAATAAGCAATGTGGATAAAAGTTGGCATCACATTAACTACAATAATCATTCTAGCCAAAAGATACCTATACCAATTGCCACATGAAACATCAAAAATTCTGGTATTGTGCCAGTTTATAATTTTGAGATCACTTTAAAATTATATCAACAAATAATTTAAATACACCATATATAATCATAAACATTAAAGTTTAGAATTCAGCAAGAAAAAGGTGGGAAATGGTAATTAGAATAAAATATTTTGTAGTTGAAGTCAGTCTAAAGGATAATATTTTATTAGAAGGCCATCATGGGAGACCTTAGAACCAGTTCTAACCTTAGAACTCAATCTGTTCCCATATTGGAAAACCAGAAAGAGGAAGAAAATAAAATGGGATATTATTGGGGGTAAAATGAAGAAACTGGTCAGATACAGTTAATAAATCCAAATATCAAGAACCATGATAGAACCAGGTACATTAAAAAACAGGATGAGGGTGAGGTGCAGAGACAAACTTAAAGAAATCGATTCATGCCAAGATAATATCTTTTTTAACTTTTTTCCCACTCTGAGTATTTTATTTTTTATTGCTTTTCCCTCTGCCCTAAGATAGATTAGTTTCAGGTTTCAACAGTTTGCTTCAGATTTAAGGAAAATGACATAGTTTTGTAGTATCTTGATTTCAGTAAGTCACTAGACAAAATTTCTCATAATACCCTCAAGGGAATGCTGGAATAACAAAATCTTGATGGCAAATAGTTCAAATTATAACCATCTGTGTGATGGCTCAAAAATTTTTTAAGTTTATTATTATAGTGAGGTTAAGCTAGAAGAAAGATACTGGAGATAGCATCTAGTAAAGTTACAAGAGAAGACTTAAAGGGTCATGTGATATTGACCATATGTTTGACTTAGATGATGACACAAAAAACATGACTGAAATCTGTAGGTTAAATGAGTTGGTAACATTAGCCAATGAACTGAATGAAATAACTAATATTAACAGTATCTTTATCAAATAGAAAACTAATATGAAATGAACAATAAAAGTATATATATATATATATATATATATATATATATATATATACCTGAACAAACATAATATCTTTCATCCAAGATGAGAGAGTGAATTAGACAATTTCAAAATATGTTACCTGGATTGATAGTTTATGTAAAAAAGTTATCATGGTTTTTATCTCATTACAAGACAATAAGACTCACATGACTTTGAAGGAGGCAACCTGGATTATTCTTGTTTGTCTAAGGTAATAAAGAATGATGACAGGACTGTTGGCTCTTTCCTATAAATAAAAGTTGTTGGAATTAGAATCATTTAGCAAAGGGAAGAGAAATGTTTCGGTAAGGGAGAGACATCATCTCAGTCTTAATTTTCATACATTGCTCAAGTTTGTTAGTATGCAATGCACCAATAACTATTTCTCTTATTATTTGACAACACATGTAGTCTTGCTGTTCAAGTTGTCTTAGAATCACTGATCCCAACATCAAAGTGCAGATGGATTTGAAGGGCTGTCGTGTGAGAGAAGTAGACTTCTTTTTTTATCCCACGGTGCAAAAGTAGAATAAATGTTTAGAGAAACATGACAGAGATGTTTATCTCTATATATTGAACAATTATCTGACAATCCAGCTTATTATTAGTAATACTTAAGCAAAGGAAACATACATTATCATTTTCAATCATATAATATAAAGTAGATTCTTGTTTTAAGAGAAAATAGTCTCACTAGCCACCATTAGTGTTCATTTCAAATCTAGATTATAATTTGGTAAGAAAAAATTTTTTTCAAGCAATTTTTTATTTGCTTTGAAATATTGCATATCAAATAATCACAATAGTAGGATTTTTGATAAAAACTGACTCTAGTGTCCTTATTTTCTGTTTCATCTGTACCACATTCAGCAGGCAGCTACTGTTAGAGTGTTAATATTCTCCTCTGTATTACTAATCTCTGGCACATAGTATTTACTGTTGATGTGTCACTCTGTTGAATTAGAGATGAAAAAAAGAAACTTCATTATCTTTAAAATTAATCTAAAATCCTAGAATTTTTACCAGTAGCCCTTTTTGAATAAGATACTCCCCCAAACAACAATAATATAGTACCTGTCTGATCCAGAAAGAGAAGCACATGGACATGGGTTAATTCATCATCTGGCAGAAATTGAGTCCCAAGGAAGTTCAATCTCAGGGTTCTAGAGTAGGCAGTATTACCTAAGAAAGGCAAGTTCAGTCACAGTGTTGGTACTGAGGCTCTCTCATTGGCTAAAGTGTTGTTAAAGTTATGTATCTACTAAGGAAAATTGAGGCAAACTTCATTTCCTCCACAATTTTACTGTACTCTTGTTTATAAAAATTAGCAAAAATGGTAACTTCTTTATTGTGGAAAAATCACTTAACATGAAATCTAGTCTCTTAAATTTTAAATGCACAAAAGAGTATTGTGAACAATGCACACAATGTTGTACAGGAAATCTCTAGAATGTATCAATCTTATATAAATGATACTTTATACCCAATGAACAGCAACTCCCTATTTCCCCTCCCCCAGCTCTTAAAACCACCATTGCATTCTGTGTTTCTATGAATTTGCTTATTTTAGATATGTCATATAAATGGAATCATGCTGCATTTACTCTTTTGCAACTGCTTTATTTCACTTAGCATGATGTTCTCCAGTTCATTCATGTTGTCATATATGGCAGTATTTCTCCTTTTTAAAGACTGAATAACATTCCATTGTATGTGTATACCACATTGTTTAATCCACTCATCTATTGATGGACACATGTAGGTTGTTCCCTGGCTATTGTGAATTGAACATGAAAAATGCAGATATTCCTTTGAGATCCTCCTTTCAGTTATTTTGAATGTATATTGGATAATGGAATTGTTGGATTACATGGTAGTCCTATTTTTTTTTTTTTGAGAAACCTCCATACTGTTTTCCATAGTAGCTACATCACTTAGCATTTCTACCAAAGGTACACAAAGGTTTCGATTTCCTCACCTCCTCACCAATTCTTATTACCTTTTGCTTTTTGAAGTAAACCCGCATTCATGCTGTCAACCAACAAGTGTGTCAAAAATAAACAACGGGGAAAGGATGGTGTCTTCAAAAAATGGTGTTGTATAAAGTGGATATTCATATAAGAAAGAATGCAATTGGATCTTTATGTTACACCACACATAAATATCAACTTAAAATAGATTAAATATGTAAACATAAGACCCCAAACCACAAAACTCCAAGATGATATAGGGAAAGCTTCATGACATTGGTCACAGTAATGATTTCTTGTATAGACACCAAAAACATAAGCAACAGAAGTAAAAATAGGCAAGTGGGAGGAAATTAAACTAAATATCTCTGCACACACACAAAAATAATCAATAGCATGAATAAAAGTTTCTGTGTTCAAACAAATTTGAGACCCAACAGATTATTTTTCCCACAAGCCCTTGAAAAGTCACAAAGCACACTGGCATATTGAAGTCTCTGAGAAGTCCTGAAATAAAGAAACACTTTACATATGTCTATCTCTACATTTCACAAACTTTAGTAAATAAAGCTCCTAGAATCATATCTATTAACCTTCTGAAAAATTAGCCACACTGGCCATGAGTACACATGGGAATATTCTCTCCTCTAAAAGGGCTAAGAAAATCTTTTGGAGGAAAGTCAGAATGTCTATATAGCACTTCACAGGCAAAAAGCCTATGTAACGTATATAAAAAATCTCATTTGAACAACAATTTATAGTTCTGCTAATCTTCAAGAAAATGATCCTCATTGTAAACCTGGAATAAAAATACTCTTTCTCTTTTCTTATAGGTGAGACAATAATCTCAGAAAAATTAGGTAGTGTAACCAAGATTCCCCAGCCTGTACACTGATCATTTATCCATATTACTGTAATGTGTAGTGCACCATCCATAAAACTGTTATATTTCTGATTTATCTAATATGCAGTACTTTTTTCCCTTTTAACCCAAACCTTCTTTTACAGAAGTGTTGACATTTTAAAGCTGCTCTAGTTCAATTCCATTTACTGCATCAGTGCCAAATTCTCCAATTAGTCTGACAATACATGTAGTCTCAGTAGGCAACTTGTCTTGGAATCATTGATCCCAAGACCAACGAATAAGTACTGATGATCTTCAGACCAGTGATCAGAATGGCCTTCCTAATTACGATTGTCCTCTTTCCTTTTTATCTGTATGACACAGGCATTCTTAACAGACTTGAGTCATCTGCCTAGAAGCTGTTGTCATTACTCATTAGATTTTCACATCCAAGAGGTGTAAACAAGTCTGGTTTCCATCTTTAGACTATAAAGCCTTAGGAACAATTTATTTTTCCACACTGCCAGATTTAAAATTGTCTTTGTTGTTTTATTTAATATTTCATAACATGTTTTTCTTTGTTTCAAAGAGGAAATGAAAATCATTTCTTATAAAAGAGTATATGTCTATAAAGTTTCCCATAAAAATTTATCTTTTTCTATAAATTGACCAATTATACTTTGATCTCCCATCTGTATATCATGACACATTTAGAAATAATGATAATTTGATAATTATTTAGTCGGCTAATAGGTTTGTAATACTTCCGAGTGCACCATTGCAATATTATTTTTCTGGAGGTCTAAGAAGATAAATATTGAAGAAACATATCCTGAGATGGTATAGTTCTTTTGTTTATTTGCCCAGATTTAGTTACTTAGTTGGACATGAATAGACCCACTTAGATTACAAGTTATGTTAAAACCCACACTCTAGGCATTACCTTCTTTCAGAATGAGGAATGAGGTAACTTGAATGTATGCACTTCTCAGATATTCAAATTTCTTCAGTTCAATAGACTATCAAGATATTGTTATTTATCTCTCTTGTTGCCTAACTTTTGGTCTTTTCAATGTTCTTTCACACCACTAAACAAGGATGAACAGAAGTGATATTACACTTAAATTGGTCTACTTGTTAGTTAGTCATTGAGTCAGCAAGGACCTGCTGGGAGTCCATAGCATACAAATTATAGCAATTTTCTCTTTGGTAATAGCTTAGTGAGAGGAAAACTGAATTTCTTTTAAAAACTATACTATAATCGTTATGGTTTTTATGAATTTCAGCTATGTATGTTCCCTCTATCTCAATGTGTATTGGTTGTTATTAAGTTTTATCACTGTATTTAAGTGTAATTTTCTCTTAGAAAAACTGTCACACTATAAATTTTGATATATAATAATTTAAATTCTGTATAAAGATGGTGTCGGACTATTGATCTTTTATAATACCCCACATTATTTTCTGTTAAAACATTGATAAATGTTTTTTAAAATTTTATAACTGTACTATAAAGAAAGAAGTCAATTTTTAGTCACTACACAAGTATTGTAGGACTTCTGGTAACTACTGCAACCAGAAATACTGTGATTCAAAAAACATAATTGCTGACACGCACATTCTTCATTCTGGTGCAAATCAGTCTGGATTACTAGGAAGTATATGGGAGATACCTATTTACCACCTTATCTACACCACCTTTCACCTACATTTGCTCAGTCTCTTTAGGCATAAGCTCCACTGACTAGAGAATCAACCTCTGAGCTTTGTAAGGCTCCAGAGTTATGTGCTGTCCATTCTGTCAAACATGAATGGCTCCACCTCTACATGCGTTCAAAGATAACACAGTAGAGGTCCGTGGAATATGCAGTTCCCTAATGTAAAGGACAAAAAGAGTCCTTGAAATAGAGTATAGTCCCATATTCAATAAAAGAAGAAATTTCACCTGATTAAGAAAAACTGGAGCAAAAACGACTCTTAGCCAGATACCAGGCAGGAGATGAGGTTTGAGAAAACCCGATTTCAGTCCTGCATAGTTCCACTAGTGAGTCATATACCACACACTGGAAAATGCATGAGGACATCCTCTGGCAGCTACCTTTCAACTCTTACTCACAAAGAAAAATTCTTCTCTACCCACATAAACCATAAATATGGGAAGAAATCTTCAAGGCATATTTGGCTACAAATGTAAAGTTTGGATGGAATTCATCTTGGTGGAAATACTAAGTTTTAAAACAAACAAAAATAGCACTAGCCCATGGGTGAAAAAACTTTCTTCTTCTTATCTCTCTCTGAATTTTTATATATATATAAGATCTATATCCAAAGAATATAAATAGTGGAGCACCCTGAAGTGTTTAGGAAAAAAAAATATTCTTATACTATTAAAAAACTCTCTTTTATGACCGCAGTAGGAAACAAGACAATATTTCTTTTGTAGCTCAAGAACCAGAAGTCTCAAAGAAAGTTTAGGAGTTTGAAAGTTTAGGACTGAGAGAGTCTAAAAATAATAAAGGACTTAATCTAGTCTGCAAGTGGTTTTTGTTGTTGTTTGTTTGTAAGAAGAAAAAGGTCATAAAATAATTTTGGACATATAAATTCCAAATATAGGTTGCAAAACTATATTCTAAAATTTCACACACAAGCATTGTAATGTTGGCTAACATTCTCTCAACGGTAAACAGTTCATTAACCTAGATGTCCCTACCGGGTGCCTTGGAGGAAACCACACATCTGCTGCAGCGCACACTAGTGTGTTTGTTTGTTGGTCAAAATATGAAAGCAGGAGATTTTATTTAAGATCCAGATTTTCCATATCTTTGGAAAAATAGGAGTATCTGGCAATGTCGGTACTGGACCTGCATTGCCACAAGGCAGCCATCTGTTTGAGATGACTGGTAAAGGCTTTTTAGATGAGTCACACCCACCCTACTCATAACCATGGCACCACCAGGTCTCTTAAACTCAGATCGCTTTGTGCTTTACAAACCATCTAAATTTAAATTCTAATCTTTGCTCTACTTTAGCATAACATATTTTCATGACAAATGTGTGTACATTAATTAAAGCTACAGTTTTCATTGTTTCTATCTTAATGCCACATATCTCCAATTCCTAAAAATAAATCAATAGTTCAAACAGTTTCCCAAGACGTATACCAAAGAATTTTTAACACACAAGTTCTGTTAAGCAAGAATTAGGATTCCTAGAAATTTATTTTTCATTGTTCCAAGATTTTCTCAGAATATGACGACAATCAAGGCTGGATTTGTATGAAAAGAGCTAATGAAGCTAATAGTAGTTTATAACTGTACAGTGAATCTTGCATCCCATATTCTCCAGTTGAACATTGACCTGAGGAAATCTGATTTACACTTTGTTAAGGATCAAATGTCCCATAAATTAACTGGCCACAACATACTACCTATGCTGATAATCTTGATGTCATAGCTTATGGGTGATTTTGCTTCATTAGAAATGCCTGTATTTTGTGAGTTTTCACAGTGAGTATATATTCATCATGTAATCATATGAAATAAACATTATTTCTTAATTTTATCTTTATGTACCATACATTGAAACATCTCTATGTGTAATTGCCTATCAAATTTTTTCACCTGAAAAGGCAGCACTAGTACTTCATATTTGACTTTTGAAGTTAGTTAAATTTAAATATCACATGTGTATTATAATGTGATTAATCTGAACTTTTCTATTTTTTATCAATAAAACATAATAACTAAAACAACTAAATAGAATTTTCTTAACTTCTAAAAACAATCTTGCCACCAAAGTTAGAAACCAAAAGAATACTTGGGATGTTAACTGTTCTATCTGTTCTTTTGCTTTTATAAATTGCTATAATAGAGTAAAAATATATCCTTTTTAATAATACAGTTCAATAGAAGCTCTTTTTGCATCAGTGAGTCATCATTTTCAAGAGAAAATGTATGGTTTCCTTTTAAAAAGTGATTGGATTTAACTTAAAACTTTATTCTAAAATAAAATAACTTTACTATTTATAAATAACAACATATTTAATTGTGTTAAGGTTCAGGGTGAAAAAATAGAATAAAAAATTTCTAGGGGTGCTTGGTTGGCTCCATTGGTTGAGAGTCCAACTCTTGATTTCAGCTCAGGTGGTGGGATTGAGCCCCATGTTGGGCTCTGTGCTTGAGTTTGGAGCCTGCTTGGGATTCTCTCTCTCTCCCTCAGCCCCTCTCTCCTGCTTGCACTCTCTTTCTCTCTCTAAAAAAAAAACAATCTAGTAATAATAAATAAAAAAAGAATAAAAATGTCCTTTATAATAAAATAAATTGTTTTACCCTAAAATACTGACTTTTAAATATATAAAAGCTATTGACATATTATAAAGTTTATTATCACTATAAAGTATATACATATTATATATATAAATAGGTACTTTATACATATAAAACCTTTTTTAAGTTTTATAATTTAAAATATTGGGGAATACATCAATGCATAAAGAATGCAAAAACACTAATTCCTAAATATATTAATAGAATTTTTTTAAAATTTATTTTTGAGAGAGAGGCAGCATGAGCAGCGGAGGGTCAGAGAGAAGGAGACACAGAATCTCAAGACAGGCTCCAGGCTCTGAGCTAGCTGTCAGCACAGAGCCCGACGTGGGACTCAAACCCACGAACCATGAGATCATTACCTGAGCTGAAGTTGGACGCTTAACCAACTGAGCCACCCAGGTGCCCCTAGAATTTTGTTAAAGTAAATCAATACTGTACACAAAGAAACACCCTTCTTCACAATAATCAGTTGGCTTTGTGTTTAACAATGCCATTCCATGTTTTCTCCAACAATAATCAATTGTGCTAATGTGGCAGCATATGAGGACAGAAAGCCACGTTATCCTGCAATCACACCTGCCGGATAAAAAGGCTGTCACAGAGATCAGAATAGCTCTCTCTTCCATCTGTCTCTGCTTGTTCTTCTCTCTTGTGCCCATACTTGTGAGAAATGTCTTTCTTTCCTCTTATTTTTCTTAATGGTTCTTACTGTGCTTAGCCCTAAGATTTTATTCTTTAATGGTCAGCCTTGACTCTTGGATACAACTCTTTATTGGATTTTATTTTTAAACTCATTTAGTCTCCTAAAAAATGAGAACAACGCACATTTTTTTGGTTTGAGTGAGTTGTCATTTGATACTTAATGTTTTAGAAATTATAACAGAACTTTGATATGTATTAATTCATTTAAAGATAATACATGTTGATATACGTAACATAGTTTATAAAAATAATTATGTTTTAAAAGAAAAACAGACAAGTGTGTTGTTCAATATTTCTGCAGAACTCCTCTGTGTTGACTTTATAAACCACACTTGGAATCTCATATCAGCCTCTGCATTTTATCTGCTGTGATCTCACACATCATGTAACCCCTGGAGAACATCACTGTACACTCATGAGAAAACAAAAGTGGAAGGTTGGACATCTGGGCCTCATTATGAAAATAGTTTGACCCTGCAAACCTCCTGAAGAGCCTGGGCTTTCCTAGCTGTGTCCACACCATATCTGAGAACCACGGGCTTAGACACTTTGGTCTCAACAACTGTCAAAGGATCAAATTATACATATTATACTATAACCATACAAATTAGACTCTTCAAGTGTTATCTATAGAAAATGGACTCATCCACATCCCTGAATAACATGAAGACAGAGAAGAAAGTGAGGGCTCTCCAATGCCTGCTCTATTCCCCTGATTGTTTTTTTTTTTTATCACCATCAAAATATGTGAAATCTACTACTTGTTTGACTGTATGCACCTAATAGGTGAATTATTTGATAAGTGAATGACAGCTACTAAATATTGTTTGTCCTGAACAGTCTACAATAGCAGCTTATTGTAAAGAAGGTAACATGGTTAAAAATAAAGAATCTAAGAATTAGAGAGATTCTTACTAAGAATAAGACTACTCTTCCTCTTATTGACTTTTACTCAGTTAGATAGGCTTGACTCTAAACTTTGCCTTCCATTGAGGAGTGAACTATCTACCATCTACCATTTAGTCATATTCCACATAGAACTGCATGATTCTTGTAAAATAATAGAAATGACATAATTAATGGATATTTGCTGAGTGTAATGCACATTAACAAGTCAGAATCTTTAAAAAAAGAAGAAATATAGTTATATTTAACAAGTACTCACAAACGGCCAAAAGAAGCTCATCATGATATTGTCGTTGTTGTTTTTGACATTAGAGTATAGGTTACTGTGTAAAATGGCATAAAACTGTGATCCTTGACTCTAGGCTTTGGTTTGAGACCTTCTCCTTCTTTGCCGTTGGGCTTCAGGAAAACTAATAATTATAACCTGTTGTAGTTTTGCCCAAGCCTTACAAGCCTTGGTCTTACATAAAGTCCCATTTGATTTCATATCTGGAACTAGGAATTTCATTATTTTAAATATTTTTAATATTTATTTATTTTTGAGACAGGGAGACAGACAGAGCATGAGTCGGGGAGAGACAGAGAAAGAGGCAGGCACAGAATCCGAAGCAGTCTCCAGGCTCTGAGCTGACAACACAGAGCCTGATGCAGAGCTTGAACTTACTAACCGTGAGATCATGACCTGAGCCGAAGTTGGATGATCAGCCAACTGAGCCACCCAGGCACCCCTAGAAATTTCATTTTTAATCAGACAAATATACAAGTATCCGGCAAATAGAGTAATACAACCGAGGTAATAGTATGCATATTTTGAAAATCTAATTATTTAATTGTAATAATTGAAAAATCTGCAACAGTTATCTTTAATCTCTGCAAATAAATTGGAAATTATTTTTATTGCATCTTGAATCATTTTCCACTACATATTAATTCTATGACTATAAGTATATTACAGTGATTAGTTACCTCATAATTTGGTGGGGAAGTTTAATTTATCATGTATATTTTATAATTATAGCTTTTTAAAAATCTCTATGTAAAATTCAAAAGAAGAAAAATATGTTTAGAAAATTGTATAATGTAAAACAAAATGCTTCCTTGGTAGCACTATTGCATTTACACTGTTTTCCAATATGTATGCATTATAAGATTTTGTGGTTTATTTTGATCAAACATCTTTGTAACTTATAACATTAAGTATATACAAACCAATTTTTATTAATACTCATAGCCCTTATAAATATTTATAAATTTTAATTAATATTTGATTAATATTTATACCTCTGTTTATAAAATCTGTTTGCCCTCTGGTCTCCTACCTACCTTCACATACATACTTTACCTTATTTTATCATTATTGATATTGAAACAAATTATGTGTGTCTATGCCTGCTTTATTTTTTTATTCAAAAATAGTTTTTGAAAGGACAGGGAAAGTGGTTAAATTGTGGAAGTATTCTATAAGATTCAAAATGTAAGGATTGTGACTCATCATTTATCTCTGAGATTCCCTTTGTTTCATGATTCAAAGCTTACTTGAAAAGACAATTACATATACTAGCCTGTTTTTTTAAAGGGTTGTAGCATTCATGGTGGAAAATGTTGAACATAAAGTCCTTTATGAATTCAATTTTAGTGGATTAAGTTTCTATATTCACCACCTACAACATTTTAATCCATTTTCTCAATCAGCTAAATATAACTGTATAGTTGAAAAGATATTTGGAAGATAAAAAATTTAAAAACAGTGTGATTTAAATCTACAGGGAATAGAAATGATACCATAATATGAGATGTTATTTTGGCCAATTATTATAATATAAAATAAAATTAGAAACAATTAATAGGATAGATGTTGAGTAAATAATTATTTGTATATTTTGTAACACATGTTATTTGATAAAGCAAGTAATCTGCAAATCACTCGTTGAATAAAGCACAAGTTATAGAAGGCCCGGACTGTTGGGAATTGCAGGTCAAAGAACTATTAAAGGTGAAACCTAAAGCTGGGATCAGTTCTTCTTTGATCATTGTAGCATTTATGTTCCTCCCTTCACTAGAGGAATGAGGAGCAGTTTCTGGAGGTTATTCTCCAGAATATTATTATTTTGATGACTATATCCTTATTTTTATTTCCCTTATCACTTGTGAAGCAAATATGGCTAGGAAAATTGGATACACAAAATATTTTTCCACTGAGTCATTACTTAAATTTAAACAACAGGAGACTTTAGTACATAATATTAAATACGAATTTTACTAATGTAGGCTTCTAAAACAATAAATTTAACCAATACCACAAGGATTGCAAGAGAGAAGATCATTATCTTAAAGTATATTCATGGTCCAAAAAAAGCGTATGAGTCAAAATTAATATGATGCATATTAGACTTCAAGATAAAAAACAATTATTGGGTATAAAGAATTTTGATGCCTAATACTTACCAGGAAGATATAAAACCTGGCTTGTTATATATTTAACAATATTCTTCTAAAATATACTTGTGACTACATTACAGCAATGTAAACATAAAAGTATATAAATAATACTACATTTTAAAGGACATATACATGTGCCCATAAGTATAAATGTTTCAATATTGAAATTTAATGAAGGTAAAGCAAAGCAGAATGTAGACTTTACTGAAAGCATTGAACTTAATCTAGGTCATGAAACTTAGATTTGGTTGTGGTTAAAAAAAAAGAGAGAGAAGGGAAAAAAACTCTTATTTATTAACGTCTACAACATGGTAAGTAAACAATGTAATCACTAACAATTATTTCATGTGTTCCCGGTAATAAAGTTGTTCAAAATACTCTTTATGGATGAGTTGCAATAATCTTCAAAACAATTTTCATCATAATTTTAATGATGAGAAAACTGATACTTAGCTAGGATAAAATGACTCATATTTCATAAAATCACCAGCATAAGTAAAAAATAAGTAATTCAGCATAAGTAAAAATTAGCATTATGAGTGAATCTCTAAGAAAATCATTTGTGATAAAAAGTCACATTTGCTGGAAGGAGATTTAAGTCACACAATAATTGTGAATAGGAAGTACAAGATTTGAAATCTCAAATGAGTGTTTCTGTGTGCACTTTCAATAGTATTTTATTTTTTCTTAAATTTTTAAGTGTTTATATTTTAGAGAGAGAGAGTACACATGTGCAATTTGGGGAGGTGCAGCGAAAGAGGGAGACAACAGAATCCGAGGCAGGTTCCAGGCTCTGAGCTGTGAGCCCAGAGCCCAATATGGGGCTCAAACCCACGAACCATGAGATCATTATCTGAGCCAAAGTTGCATGCCCAACTGACTGAGCCACCCAGGCGCCCCATCAATTGTATTTCATTTTTAAATAGCTTAACTCTTTTAAATCTTAAAGCTCCAAAGTTTTGTGGTGAAATTGAAATTTAATCATGGAGATAAAATAATAACCCCTAAACTGTAATTAATTTATGTCCTTAAACAAGTTTAAAAGGAAGAGATTCTTGAGTATCTTTACTTCAGAACTCCTTAATACTCTTAACACTTGAGAACCACAAAGAGGTTTTGTTTATGTGACATATCCATATCTTTATCTATCTATATCTATCTATCTATCATTGTTAAATTAAAATTGTTATATATATTCAACATTGGACATTAAAAATTATGGATCTTGAAAATATTTATTAATAATAATTTAAGATAATAGTAATACATCCATTATCTATCAATGTAATATATTTTTATAAAAATAACTTTACTTTCAAAACACACAAATTATCTAATAATGAGTGGCATTCTTTACATTCTGCCAAAACTCTTTAATGTTGGGTTCTTAGAACACAACTGAATTCTCCCCTTCTTCTATTAATCTACTATTATATCACATATTAAGCAGCCCTTGGAAAACTCCATGGTACAATTTTGAAGTGTAAAAGTAAAAAAAGGATGAATAACAGTATAATTTAAAAATAGTTTGACCTCATGGATTCCTTAGAGTATTTTGAGAATTGGCTCACTGAATGGGTGAATTTTCATGAAAAGAGAAAAGATCCAGTCAAAGTAGGCTTCTGGGGATACACTCTCTGGGTTCACTGTCATGACCCATATAAGTTACTAGTTGCGTGATCTTGGGCAAGGTATGGAACTTCTCTGTTTTCATTTTCCTCATGTGTAACATAACCTCACCAATAACTATACTTTCCTCACAGAACTAGCATTTTGTGGTGCTATTTCATCACACAGTTAAAATAGTGCTTGGCACAAAAAACTATATGGTGTTTGATAAATAAATGAAAAAGATCTAAAGCAGGGATGGGTAGGGTCACTGCCAACCCACTCAGCGGAGAACGGGTCATGATATTCTTATATCTAAATTCTTAGATTGGTAGATTTCATGGTAAAGAATCACTCCTCAAAGCAGTTTGACATTCAATATTTAAATAAAATTATTATTTTTTAAAATACCATTGATTAATCTTATTTTTTCATCAAACTTTCACGGAGACACATGAAAACTGTTATTTTTTTCTACAAAAATCAAACAAAACAAAACACAGAAACATATCTTTAGTTCTTGCGAAACACAGCTGCCTAATGCTCTGAAAAAAAACAAAATAGAAATGACAAGATCATCATTGAAATAGCTAATTTAAGTGATATAAAATATGACCAGTTGATGTGTGATACATTAAAAACGGTTATCCCAGAAATGTTTTTAGACTCAACTCATCCTTTGGGCCATATCTTATGTTGGCAAAACAGGAATTTTATTTTCATCAATCCATTTAGGTAAATGCATCTTCATTCATTTGAATTGGGTAACACTGACAAAGAAACTAATTTGCATGACATCTGGTATACCAAGCCATTTTTTAATTTAATGTTAAAAAATTCCCTGACAAATGTTTTATTTTCTAGAAAATTTACCAGCCAAAGAATAAGAGATAAAATTGACAACAGCATTTCAAAGCACCAGGAAAGATATACATTAATAAAATGTGCTAGTTGAAGTTTTCTGATACCTTCCTTTAATTTCCCCTCAGTTGAAAGGGACTTTTTGCTCCTTAGTATTCTCATAATACTTTATGTCACTACTTCTTTGTGTGGCATTTATTTTAAACTTTGCAGTAGAATGTTTAAATGTAATAATAATATATCTTCTACCACAAAGACTCATCGAGGTGTGGAAAAGGAATCTCCTGCAGGCTGCAGGCAGGGCTACACACAAAGTGGGCACTTAATCTGTGGGCAACAAGTAAATTAAAACCCTTATTGTAAAAATAGCTTCTACAGGGCTCCTGGAAATAGTACTTGAGCAATAGTCATCATACTGTCCTCTAAGGAACATTTCGTTGAGTAGAGAGGAAAAAGAGTCCTACATTTTCAGATAAATGCATTTAGCTAAAAAAAAAAATGTATTTTGCTCAGTTTCAAGTGATTTTTCTGTTCCTTTTGGAATTTCACCATGTTATACATAATGAAAAATATTTCATAATGAATGAGAGATGTATCCTTCTACTTTTATTTTATGTATTTGAGATCATGTGTATTTTATTTAAAATGTAAGATCAGGGCATCTGGGTGGCTCAGTTGGTAAAGCATCACACTTTGGCCCAGGTCATGATCTCATGGTTGATGAGTTCAAGCCCATTTTGGGTTCTATGCTGACAGTTCAGTACCTGGAGCTTGCTTAGGAGCCTGCTTAGGATTCTGTGTCTCCTTCTCTCTCTGCCCTTCCCTGCTCATGCTCTGTCTCTATCTATCTCAAAAATAAACATAAAAAATTACGATACTTAAATATCAAGCATACCAATGATAAATACATGCCACATTTTAATTAGAAAAACAATTTTAAAAATCTTAAAATTGATATACGGTACATATACAACAGCCTGGTCTCCAAGCCTGCTTCATTCACGCTTTCCCAAACAAAAGCTATGCTCCTGGAGATAATGTTCTAATTAACCAAAATGAAATAACATATTGAACTCTGAGTTTGAATGCAAAGTGTCATGGCAACCAGCAGAAGAATGTGTTTTTAGTGTGTGTTGAGGTTGGTTAAAAACAAAAACTTATTGAGATGAAAATGAAATGGTGAATCCTCTTAAAAAAGTAAAGCTTCTGGTTTTTCTGCAGCCTGACTTGATGATGAAAAAATAGGTTGAACATTTCTGCTTCACTCTCTTTAGCATAAGTGATCACAATGATATATCCCCTGTGGTGTTTGCTTTCTTTGTCAGAAATAATACTCTTCCATCCCAGAGATTTACTGGAAATCACTGAATATTATTACTTTTTATTTCTGTTGAAGTACATTTTATATGCTTGGATCATTATTAAAAAGAATCATTGTTTTCCCCATACGTGATTGTTCATATATCACTATAATATGAATAAAAAAGAACTTGTCAAATCCTTTCCCAGCTTAACATTGTAGATAAAAGTCATCAATTTATAAATAAGAAATAAAAGGAATATGTTTAAAAACATTTCTTGTTTTTCAATGACTGTTTTTGAAGCCATTTTAAATAAAATATAGCATCTTACATTTTAGTGGAGCCATTAGACGATTTATGAGTCACTCAAGAATGTGACTCTGGAAATATAACACATTTGTAAGTGTTGTAAGTATGTATGATAATACTTATATTTTATGCTAACTTCTACCATAATAAGCTAAATAATACTGCATATTTTTCTATACTCTCTTTATCTTTTTAATTTCTTAAAAGTTTATTTATTTAGAGAGAGAGATGCAAGTGGCAGAGGGGCAGAGAGTGGGGGAGAGAGAGAAGCCCAAGCAGGCTCCACACTGTCAGTGTGAAACCTGAGGTGAGTCTCAAACTCAGAAACCTTGAGATCATGACCTGAGCCGAATCCAAGAGTCTGACGCCGAACCGACTAAGCCACCCAAGTCACTGAATATTCTAAGTAATATTTTTTAACCTGTAGAATTACTTTGTATGCTATTTTCCCTGTGTCAACACATAACATATTATGTTGATGTCAAATAATGTCAAAACATAATATCATTTTTACTCTTCAGCATTATCTGATACTAAAAAAGTTGTATTTCAGATTTGTATCATATATGTTTGTATATATAAAAGTACATACATATTGTATATATGTTTATGTATAATTACAGCTGTAAAATTTATTTTCAGGTAAGCATTATGGAATTCTTGTGCCATAAGAAATACTATTTTCTAATACTATTAAAAATTTATGATGGTTAAATAATGCTCATATTGATAGAATATTTTTTTCTCTTTGACATGTTTAAAAGGTCATTTTGTCTTTCCAAACCCCCTGAAAAGCAAAGATAATGCATTATTAGTCTCCATAAAAGATATAATTTTCTAAGAAAAATATATGTGAATGTTCCAAACTAATCTAATTAATGACAGACCAAAAAAAGGTAACCTCTGACTTCTAAGGCTACACATTATGGAATTCATCATATAATTTGCCTACTATACACCAAATTTATTTCCAGGAATGTCTTATCTGGAGAACACAAATTATTTACCTCAACATGAAAGAAAATGTAATCTGGGAACATTTAAATAAACATTACATTAATGTGCAGAATGGGACTATTTGTGATAAGAAAAAAAGTTGATAGTTGTTACAATTGATGAAAACATATTGATACATTGTTATTAACTAAAGTCTGTGGTCTACATTAGGGTTAACTCTGTTCTGTATATACCATGGATTTTGACAAATGTGCAATAAGATGCAATAAGATGTAACTACCATTATAGCACTGTACAGAAAATTTTACTATTCTAAGAATCCCACCTATTTATCTCCTCCATCCTTCTCCCAGGACCCTTGAAAACCATTAATCTTTTTACTGTCTCTATAGACTTTTCAGGAATGTCATATACTTAGCATAACACAGTATATAACTTTTTCAGATTGTCTTGTTAGTAATATGCATTTAAAGTCCTTCAGTGTCTTTTTGACACTGGATGAAATAAATGAAAGAACCTACTAATCATTTATTTCATCCATTTAATTTTTAGTTTAAAAAATTATTTAAGCTGTAAGGAATATTATTTTTGTTGCAGATGGTCCCGTGTGTATGTGTGTGTGCGTGCGTGAGAGAGAGAGAGAGAGACAGACAGACAGACAGAGAGAAACATAGAAACAGAGACAGAAAGGCAGAGAAAGACAGAGAGAGACAGAGATCCATTCCTTCCTTCTCCCGTTGCATTTCATTTGTCTTACATTTTGGTTGTAATACTTTCCTTTCTGATAGGTTATTATCTGTTTCTGTGAGTTAATCTTGTGATCCTCAATTCAATTATCTAAACATTTGTGCTGGTGAATTACTAGGGCAGGTGGGTGTAATGTCAGTGAGGTCTTAGCACGGCCCTCTCTGGAAGTACATAGAAAATATCTATCGGCTTATTGATCTTCCTCAGTATTCGAGACTCAATGGTAGAGAAATTCATCCCATAAGTTTAAATCTTTCCTGAGCTTTAGATGGCTAGAAAAATATACGCTTCTGTGGCATCGATACTGAAGTTGCCCTCAGATCCCTGAAAGAGTGTCAAGTTCTCCTAGGATTCTGCCACCCTCCTGCTGCCCTGCTTGGTTCGGCTCATCTTCACGTATGGCAGGCACGTGGGCAAGGGAGTAAAGGTCATCAAAGGAGCCAGAAGCCTATTGTTACCATTTGTCCAGCAGCTGCCTGACTCAGAAAAAGATCAGAGTTGGAAACAAAAGCAATGTCTCAAAGAGTGTCGGGCATTAGGACACGAACGACATGGGAAGTATGTTTGTTCTTCCTGCTGATTTGTGCTCTGGGGGAACTTGGTCTGGAGCAAGAAAATATATTGATTTAGTGTAGTAACTATAGATAAATATTTCATTTTGGATCCATATAATACAGTTACTTTATTACTATGACATAAAAATGTTAGCTAGACAATGTAGGAAATAATAATTACAACATTTATGTAGTGGATGCTGCTATGTAGCCAACATTTCTCAAATATATATTTTTAGGACACTTATTACTTTCTCCATTTTACAGATAAAGGACCAGAGAGCAAGAATCTTTAAATAACTGCAAAGTCACATTGCTGATAATTTCTATGCTCTACCTTTTCGTCTCTGCCACACTGCCCCACACCTCAAATATATAAAAGAGCCTTACAAAATATCTACCATAATAGTTAACAAATACTCTCTTTCCCGTATATTACTATAATGCAAAGTCTACATTCAATTTGTCTCTCTGGTTTTCAGCTTGTTTAATTTGATGGATGCATGTGAAAATTATTTTTAACAGAAGCAACTATAGCAATTTAAGCTTGTATTGACTGTTGAAAAACAACTCAGTTTTTGAGGTGATAAGAAATGAGTTATTTTTAGATGCTTATATGTGGGAAAAAGCCTTTTATAATATGCATGCACTGCAGATATTCAAATAAATGTATTTTTTAAATATCTTTAAATTTATGTTTATTTATTTTTGAGAAACAGAGAGACACAGAGAGACTCTAGAGAGCAAGCAGGAAAGGGGCAGACAGAGAGGGAGACACAATCTGAAGCAGGCTCCAGGCTCTGAGCTGTCAGCACAGAGCCCAATGTGGGGCTCAAACCCATGAACTGTGAGATCATGACTTGAGCTGAAGTCGGCTGCCCAACCGACTGAGCCCCGCAGGCACCCCCAAATAAATGTAATTTTTTAATGAAAAAAGTATTCCACCTTTGGTCATTGGTACTTAAAGCATTCCATAATTAGGCTCAAAAGAAATTTTTTCTGAGGTCTCAGGAGCATGGAATTTTTCACTCCTTTAATTTTTACTCATTTTGCGATCTTATTATAGAATGTGAACATGAGAGTTGGGGCTGAGAGGTAAGAAGAATATCTTTAATTCACCAATTAATTTAATAATTCAGGAATATTTGTATATCTACTGTCTTCCAGATTTTGTTTAGGTGATGAAGATGGAAGGAATGACAGGAAAACATTTCCCTTATCTCAAGTAATTGAAAATATCTACGTTATAGTTAGAATCATGTCTTCTCTTCCTTTTATCTTACTTTCCTAGATCCTCTCTTTAGTTATTAATGTTGAAATTAGCAATTGTTCATTTTTTACTTTGAAATATTAAAATGGCAACTTACATAATTCTAATTCACTAATATTCCAAATAGAACTATTATGTAAACTTAATAAAAATTCAAATAATTAACTTGCAATGTAAAGATATTAAAATCATCTCCTTAGTAGAACTTTTTAAAAAATGTTTATTCATTTTGAGAGAGAGTGAAAGATTGCACTCATGAGCAGGGGAAGGGCAGAGAGGAAGGGAGAGAATCCCAAGCAGACTCCACACTCAGCGCAGAGCCCAACGAGGGGCTGGATCTCATGACCCTGAGATCATGACCGTGAGATCATGACTTGAGCTGAAATCAAGAGTCCACGCTTAAGAGACTGAGCCACCTTTATAGGATTTTTATAAACACAGTGAATTTAGGATTTTTATAAATCCTCAAATCCTTTATAGGATTTCATAAATCCTCCTTTATAGGATGTTTATAACACAGTAAGTTAAAAAAACAAAGTAAAGGTAATACAAACAGTGACAAAGAGCCTTGACTGCAAAATCAAATCTGATCATTCTCACCTAATTACAGTAGTCTCATTGTTATCGTCATGTATTATATACTGTTTAGTCTTTTGAACCTTTAATATTATAGTGGTTATAATATTTAAGGAAAATTAACTATTGCTTTAAAAATATAAACACATGCTAGCCATCAGAATTTTTTAAAAATCTAATCAATTCACACTCATGAACCCTGAGTGTAAACTTCTGAGCCTCAGAAAATTCAAAATGATCCTTGTAAATCTAAAATGTGGTTCGAAATTCTGTTTGGATTAGCCCTTAAGTAACAGATCTTGTGAATCTATAAACAGCTAAGTAAATATGTGCACTATATTTTTGGTCTAAATCTTTGCTCTATTGCCACCTCATCAGGTTTCATGTTCAAACAGAAAACTTAAAAACAACACTGTGAAAAAAATTTAGTTTTCTTAAAATATGCATACTGTGCATATTCTCACATGGCAAGTAAGAAACATATCAGCAAATTGATCTATCTAAAGTAAATTTGGAGATTAAGGATCTAATTCATGACCTATCTGACAAGAGCAGCACCTCGTCCCTCATCCCCCGAGCCCTAATTTTCATCAATTTAACACGTAAGCCGACTCCATATTACTAAGAGACTGCTTTGGAATCAAAATAGAATAATAGCTGTAAATTTTGCAAGTGAATTTCTAGAGCCTGATAAATTTTTAAAAATCAATGTAAATTGTAGCTAATGATGTATTTTTATGTGTTTGATATCAAAATGCTATGTCCACTGCTAAGAAATCACATTTTAAGAGGCATTTTTTTAATTAAATAGATCCATATTTATTTTTTTAAAAAGGCTTGTCATGAACACGTATCATAGAGCAGTTAAGAAAGTTATGATCAGAAAGAGTAAAGCTTGAGATTATAATTAAAAATCTTAATTAAAATATGGTAGTATATAAATAAGATGACTAAATTATAATGTATCATGATATTTAAACTTAGACATCCTCTTACCAAAGAACAGATAATGAATGTTTTGAAAGTAAAAGATTTTTTAAAAATCTCAGTCATTGATTTTGTGAAGATAAATCTCAATCGCATGAGAACTAGAGAATTATATAAACTGAACATATTTCAATGAGATTAAACAATGTACAACTAATGAACATTTACTGCGCATGCAGAATCCTCCACTAGAAACTGCAGAGACATTTAAAAAATAAAAGGCGGCACCTGGTAGCTCAGTCATTAAGAATCTTACTCTTGGTTTCTGCCCAGGTCATGATCTGATGGTTTTGGGAGTTTGAGCCCCGCATCAGGCTCTGTGGTAGTGACATGGAGCCTGCTTGGGATTCTCTCTCTCTCCCCCACCTTCTCTCTGCCCCTCCTCCACTCATGCTGTCTCTGTCTCTCTCAAAAATAAATAAACTTAAAAAAAATAATAAAAGAATGTGAGCTTCAAGTAGGTTACATTTTAGCCGAAGAGCCACATACACATAAGCATACACACAGCACCTTGAAACATTAATAAATGTTTGCACATTTAATATGACTTAATCAGGGGAGCCTGGGTGGCTCAGTCAGTTAAGCATCAGACTCTAATTTTCACTCAGGTCATGATCTAACAATTCATGAGATGGCACACTGAGCTGTGGAGCCTGCTTAGGATCCTCTCTCTCCCTATGTCTCTAGCCCCCCTCTATCTTTTAAATAAATAAAAACATTTAAATATAACTTGACCAAACACTGACAAGCTGGTGGGTTTTGGAGCCAGCAGGTCTGGTACCAGTCATGGTTCTGCTAGTGACGGGCTATCTGGTAGATCAATTGACAACCTCGCTAGAGCTGAGTTCCCTCTTTGCAATATTAGGATAATTATCCCCAGGTCATAAGACTGTTTAGAGAATTAAATGAAACAAGATATGGGATATTATAGTTGTGCAGGTCAATAGTTAAAATTCTCAAAGCCTACTGCCAATTATTTTTTTATAGAGACCTATGTAAAATATTTCATAAAGACTCTGTTCCTAGGTACATAGCAAAGAAGTTGACCATTGGAGAACTTCTCTTAGGAGAAATGAGTTTGCATCCAGAACATAGTAAGGGCCTGAAAGGTATTAAATGTGTCAAAAGGAGGAAATTCAGCTTGGAAAAGCAGCATACACCGAAACATGATAATTAGTTATGGTTCTGGATTTCTGGGAATATTATACAAGAAATTTGTTTGGGTTGATGTTGTTTCATTGTCTCAGCTGAGTGCTTAGGAAACACCTCTCTCAGTGTTCCCAGCTGAGTGCTTAGGAAACACCTCTCTCAGTGTTCCCATACTCAAGTCGTCTTCAATGAATTCACACAAGTAATATTTTATGAGGTACATTTTTAATCACTGTGACTCAAATGCTGGTTTAGAAGAAGCTATCTCATTATAACTGAAAGCCTGGTATTTCTTAAAAATTTTGTCCAGAAATTAAGGTTAATTGGTCAAGTCTTACTACAAAAAACTCTGCATGCAGTATCAATGAAATGTCCCAGATAACATTAAAAACCATACTCTCTTTCATTTTAAAAATGTTTTGAATTCTTTTGGATTATGACTCTGGTGTGACTACATCATCTACTAAGTGAATTTTATTTCATTTTGGACTATCTTGATGATTAGTTTCCTGTGTTCATTAAAGGTTTTACTTAAAATGTTAATGTATGTTTTTATCCTTAGTGTTTTTTCCAACATAATATCTCCTTGCAACTTTTGATTTAAAACACTGTCTTAAAGGTAGACAACGAATTACTTTCAAATTCTTTGTCCACTTTTACTAATTCATGTGTAGACATTCACATGGTCCAACATACAGCATATTTTACCATCTGTTGTAGAGATTGTGGAGAAGAAAATTGAAAACAAAACATATTGTCTTTCACAGTAAGACAATTGCAGCTGAACACACAGTCTCTCAAGTAGAGACATGTTCAGAAACTTTTACAATTAAATGTGGCCATGGGATGAGGCCTCACTAATAGAATAAGGGTACATGGCAGGTTCCACTTCTGTCTGGGGCCTTAAAACACTGCAATGCCCTCCCCATGTTCTCCTTCTTCCTCCCTTTCACAGGAAAAAATGAATATGCTTATGTGCCATTCATATGAGGTCAACACCTTAGGATAAGACAGAACAACCAGAAGAGAACATATTCCTAAATGACCAGGTGGAACAAAGCCATTCACCAACCATGAATGCACTATAGATCTGTTACATGATAAGTCAATGAATATATATTTTCTTTAAGACACTAAATTTTGGAATCTCTGTTAAATCAGCTTAGCCTTCACCTTAACTAATATAAGTGGTTTGCATACACTTCGAATAAAACAAATTTTATTATAAATTTCTTAGTATTTTGCTAACATGTTGTACATTCATACAGCTTGTGAAGTAATCTCGTAGAAGATAGGGTGTAATTACAGCAAAACTATCATTTTTATCTTGCAAAGAAAAGGTTATATGTTCAGTCTCAGTTAGCAGGTAAATAAACTTTGCTTAAATAAATATAAATTCTTGTTTTTCATTCTAGCATATAGACTGTAAGGGTAATATTCCAATAAGAAAATCAGGCAAATGGTTCTGTTTACAGATTCTATTACAGAGGCTTCAAAGAAAAAACTAACTAAATGGGGTAATTTTTCTTTTGTGTCACCTCCAGGAATTTATATATTGCAACAAAATCATGCTTATTTGTATCTGTAGCGCAAAATATGTTTACATATTCTGATATCCTAGTAAGAATATAATTTAAATGGAAATATGTGGTAGACCGAATAATGGCCCCCCAAAAGATAGCCATGTCTTGATCTTTTCTGGAGCCTGAGTTGTCTTGGACAACAACAACAAAAAATGGCTTTGTAGTGTGACTAGGTGTAAGGTCTTGAGATAGAAGATCATTCTGGATTATCTGGGTGCACCCTGAATGCACACATAGAAAGGGAGAGGCTGTGGGCCCACAGACATGAAGCCTGGAGTTTATGTGTCCACAAGCCAAGGAATACAAGTGGCCACCAGAAGCTGGGAGAGGTAAGGGCCTTTAGCGATACTGTGGCTCTCTCTATACCTTGGCCTCGGTCCATTGAAACTGCTTTCAGATTTCTTGCCTCCAGATAGTTATGTATTTAATATTACATATAATGCATTTTATATTTATATTTTATACATACTAATCCTATAAATTTAGTAGAAATAATATAAAAATACTAATAATTATAAATTTAGAGATAAAATGCCAGCAAATATAATCCTGCTAAAACTAATTATACTATATTTAATTTTTATAATGTTTATTCATTTATTTTGAGAGGGAGAGAGAGAGCAGGGTAGGGGCAGAAAGAGAGGGAGAGAGCATCCCAAGCAGGCTCTGCTCTGTAAGTGCAGAGCTTGACATGAAATTGAACTCATGATCATGAGTTAACATTAAGAGTCAGACACTCAACCCACCAAGCCACACAGGCACCTCTAAAATTAATTTTAGAACTTATAGGGGCACCTGGGTGGCTCAGTCGGTTTGGCCTCCGACTTCGGCTCAGGTCACGATCTCACGTTGTTGGGTTCGAGCCCCGCATCGGGCTCTGTGCTGACAGCTGGCTCAGAGCCTGGAGCCTGCTTCCGGTTCTGTGTCTCCTTCTCTCTCTGCCCCTCCCCCTCTCGCACTCTGTCTCTCTCTGTCTCAAAAATAAATAAAACATTAAAAAAAAATAAAATATAGAACTTATAGTATATGTACATGTCCATAATTTTATAATATCTTGGAATATTCTTCATTTTTGAAACATGAAGATATTATCCTCATATTTGGCAGACTAAAAGCGGTGTGGTATTAAAAAACCCTTTCCTTTTTTGACAACAACAAAATTTACAAGTAGTTTTAAATCATGGACATCACCATTTTGATCTGGGAATAATAGTTTACTAATCAATAAAACAGGAAAACTCTTGCTAGAGATAATGTTTATGTCAATCTCAGTAAGTACAAAGAAAACTAAGCGTACCTTCTCAAGCATAGTCTTTTTTATATATTGTTTTAATTTTCTTCTCAAGAATCTACACTGCAATTTTTTTTTTGGTTTCGCTTTTGCTTTACTTGCTTAATTAGATATGAAGCATAAAAAGAAATCATTATAGGTTTGTGCCACCATAAATCTTATCCAGAGAGAGGTGTTACCTAAAGTGGAACAAAGGTAATATAATTTTTTCCCCCACAAATAATGAGTAGAGTGTGCCTACGGGGCTTAGAGTATCAGTAATTAAGATGTTTTTCTTAATTTATTTTGGTTCATCACAAATTTTAATGTGATGTGCGTAAAATATATATGTAGCATTTCTAAGGTAATGAAAAGCAAGCACCAATGTATTGATCATTCACTTCAAGTAATAAATTACCATCATTGTAGCAGGAGCATTGCAAATGTCCCTTTCTGAATGTGAATCTTCACATTTCCCAAAGGAACTATTCCACTGATTTCTATTGCAACCATGCCATACTTTCAATGCTAGGTGAATACATTTATAAAGTATGTAAGCATAACATTGTTTTCTCTTCAAGCTTTGTATAAATGTAACCATAGTACACACATTTCCACTAAATTATTATTTGAGTTTCACGTATATTGTTCAGAGCTGTATTGTTGTATTTTTATGTACTCTACCAGGATCTATTTATCAATGTTTGTTTATAATTTGTGTCATATTTGGTCAATAATAAACAATGTGTCTGTGAACATTCTTGTATATAATCCTGGCACGCATGTGTGGGTGGCTCCGTTGGTTTGAGCATCTGACTTCTGCTCAGGTCATGATCTCAGGGCTCGTGAGTGCGAACCCCATGCGTCTTAGCGCAGACCCCACGTGGGATTCTATGTCCCCTTCTCACTACCCTGCCCCGACTTGCACTCTCTACAAAATAAATGAACATTAAAAAATTTGTTTAAATTGTTTAAAAAAAAAAAAGACTTTACTTAGGTGAGCATTTAATAGTGGAATTACTGATCTGTACAGGTTGTGTACTTTTGTTTTACCATACAATGCCGAATAGGTTTTTAAAGTCCTTGGACTAATCACATGCCCAAGGGCAGTATGTTAATGTGCTTGTGCCACACTCCACTCCCCTGCTTAGCGTTGTCTTTTTTTTTTTTTTTTTTTTTTTTTGTTAGTTGTTACCAGCCAATATAGTCTCCCATTCTGTGGTTTGCTTTTTCAGTTTCATTGTAGTGTCATTTGATGATCAGAACTTGTTTTTTAAATACAGTGGAATTATGAGTCTACTCTAATGTTTATGCATTTAGTTTCTTGCCTTAATGTATTGTTCTCTCTCTCTCAAGACTAAAAAAATTACCTACATTTTGTCTGAAAATTTAGTAATTTTTCCTTCACACTCCTTAATCTACTTGCATTCTTTGTATGATGGGAAATAGTAGTTCTATTTTATATTTGTCTATATAGCTACTCAATTTTCCCAGGCCTGTTATTAAAATAAAGCTTTCTAATTCACTTAAATGAAAAATGTAATATCTGTTCTATATCAAATTGACATAATAAGGCCTTCTGGGTTTTTATTCTGTCAATTTATCTGTATGTTGATGCTTGCAATGCAGCCCCACTTTTATTTTTATTCTTTTCATCCTGAGACACAAACACACATACATCTGGTAAGCCTTTGATTTGAACTGTGCTAGAAGATAAAATGGAAATATTGGACATCTCTGTTATAATTGCAACCCATGAATATGATGATCTAACTCATCACTTAGCCTTCCTTAATGTCTCTCAACAGAGTTGTACAATTCTCTTCATCGAAAACCCTACATAATATGCTAGATTCATAACTAGTTACATGACAGCTTTAACTATTTCTTGGTTATTTCTGGAATCTGGAAATAAAAATAAATTACATTAGAATTAAAATGTTAATTGAAGCCTTACTAACTTCCTTTATTAATTATGATAATTTATCCATAGATTCTTTTGAATTTTATATATTTTATATAATTTCTAGATAATTTTCCTTTATATAATTTACATATGTTTAATTTAAAATTATATATATGTAAAATTATAAACATATTTTATAATATTTATGTTATATACAATGTAATCATTATATAATATAAATAAAATTATATCATATGTATTAAAATATGCTGTACTTACACATTTTTAAATACTTAATATTTTATCTTATAATATAATCTATTTTATTTATCATATAATATATAATTTTATTTAAAATATAAAATATTGGTAGTTTAGATAAATTGATATTCATTTAATATGACTTAATCTTGAGTCCTATAGCCAAATCCTATTAGTTGATAATATCCTTTCTATATATTGCTGATATTAGATAACATTTGTTTAGAATTTTTGCTTCTTTGTTTATGAGAAAAAATGGTCTATAATTTTCCTTTCTCAAGCTGTCCAAGATGCTGGTATCAAAATTTTCCCAGCCTCATTAAATGGGAAGTTTTCTTAAATTAATATTTTATTTAAGGAATTGTGTTAGTTTGGTATTAAACTTCTTTGAATGTTTGGTTGAATTCATTTGTGAAGTTATATGTTTCTATAATTTTCTATGTGAGATGATTTTTATTGCTGTGGTATAATTTGGGATGTTTGGTAACATTTTTCTAATACATATGTTCTAATATATATCTAATCTTTAATATAGTTATTCTTGTTCTTTTTTTTCCTTCACCATTCTTTCCAGAGATATTCTTTATTCCTTCGTCATTGTTTCCAGAGATAGTAGATTACTAGTATTTTTGAAACTCTTTGGGTTTTGTCCATCCCTCTAGTACTTGATCTCTTCTTATTATAATAATTCCAATTCATTAGAAGGAGCTTGTGTTCCTTCCTTTATTTTCCTCACTTCAAGTTTACTATATTGCTTTTCATGCATCATCATTGGATAGATGTTGAGTTCATTCTTTTGCCCTAACATTTGCTTTTGAAGGTAGATATTTCTCTCTGATAGTTTTTAGATATAAGCCACATTTTAAAACATGTACCATTTACCACAAGAAGGCAGGTGCAAACTTTTTTAAATGTCCAATATTGTTTCTTCTTTGCCACTGTATATTTGTGCCTGGCTTTCCTGAAGAAAATGACGGGCCTCTTGAAAGGCTCCAAACCAATGAGCTATGGTTTAGGGTTCATGAAAATCAGTTTAGGTCAACTACAAAAGCGAGCCTTCTATCGTTCCAGGATAAGAGTCACACGCTCCCATAGAAAATGAACAAACACTTCTAATAACTTATCATAGTATGCAGTTGCAGCCGGGAGCTTGGACTCCACTTCCTGATAATAGCTGGGGAGGGCTGATGCTCCCAACCACAAATGTGGCGCTGGCCGGACAAGCCTGCAGTTAAGTTTATAACATGTCTTATTGCTTTCATATCTCAGCCTTGATTCTACCACGAAAGACGCCACCAAAGGAGGTGTTTGTGGTTCTCTAATTCTTTACCTTAAAAGCCCCACTACTCGTTGGTCAGAATTTCTCTGTTGCTATCTAACACATAGTCCTACTAGATTTCTCTGTATTACTCTTGAGTGAGCAACAGAGGAGTCCATGTACTCGTGACTATTGCTGTTCTTCTGATTTTCCCTGATAAACATTGTTATAGTAGGTCTGGTGTATGATTTGCTTGAGCATTCACCTTTGGTATTTGGATTTTTTTTTTTTGCCTTTAATACTGATTTGCTAATATTATGCCTCTAACAAATTTTTATTTTTTTATTTAAAAAGTTTTTAAATGTTTATTTATTTTTGAGAGAGAGACAAAGACAGAGCATGAGCAGGGGAGGAATAGAGAGACAGGGAGACACAATCTGAAGCAGGCTCCAGGCTCTGAGCAGTTAGCACAGAGCCTGATGTGGGGCTTGAACCCACGAACTGTGAGATCATGAGCCGGGCCAAAGTCAGACACTTAACAGACTGAGCCACCCAGGTGCCCCTCTAACAAATTTTTAATATTCATGATTTGTTTGTTTCCAAATTTTCTTGAATCTTATATTTTAGATAGAGTTCTCATGTATAGCCTATTGACATTCTTTTCATGAAAGATTCAACCAAATTACATTTAATTAACATAAAAGCACTGTGCTTTAACATGAGTTCTTAAGCATCAGTGTCAAAGATTGCTAATTATCACTCAGGCTCCATTCTTCCTTTTAGTGATAGCAGCCTAGTTACTATGTTAGCATGTCACTCCCTCTTACATATACATTTCTCATATGCCTTTATTTCTAGGTGATACCATTATATTTTGACCAATAGATTCTGATGACAAATGATATACACAGCTTTTTGTGTATTGCTTCAAATAACTTCCATTCTAAATTATCTATTTAAAAAGCTTCCTTAATATTATTGGATGGACATTGGGAGCCAGCTAAATGGTAAAAGTGAGGTTAAAACCATTACCGTTCCATTCAAGCGTATTTTATCAAATAGCCTTCATTAACCAAGTAAAGATATGATGAAAAAAGCAAAGAGGGCAGCAACCAAAATATCAGTGTTTTCTAAAATATCAATAAAAACTAACAAAATGTCAAAATGTATTCACTGACTGTGCTTATGAGCATTTGAAACTGTCTACTAACAAACTAGTCTTCTAGTTTTAAGGTAATTTATCACCAGGGTTTGACTCTTAAAAAAATCTCTGAACCCCAAACTTGCCTTCAGAGAAAAATGACTTGCAATATTATGTAACCCCAAGAACTATATTCTCTGATGCTGACATTAAATTCCTACAGAATAGATAATGGCTAAGAAACACCCTTCAGAGGCCACAGCCATAGACCATAGAGAACAATGGACAGGAACAAATCTAGGCTGTCACAGGAGCTAACCTATTTTCAATGTTTAGGGCAAAACATTTCCATAATTCCTATAATTTGATCAGTATCACAGATTATGATGGATTTATGTTTCCTATTATCTCCTTTTTACAGGAAGATTTTAATTGTGATCTATTTTCTAGTCCACCATGTTATATCTAATGTTGGGCAGATCATTTCTCCTTCATGCAGAGGATTCCACATAAACAAAGATTCTGACTTTGAGTAGGATATAGTAACTCATTAGGACTTGTCATGGTCACGATCTCATTTGGAGCAGGAGATTGTGAGAGAGAATAAGGGAGTGAAAAAGAGTATATTTGAGTGGGCAAACTAGTAAGCAATGGAGGAGAAAGCTCTACATCAATACCCATTTTCCCCTACCCTTTAAATAACATAGTTTCCATGAGTTTAGTTGATCTCATAGTAGCCAAGATAATACTGCATGCTGCAGCCTTCTTTGCAGGCAGTTGTGCCTATATAACTCTGTTCCAGCAAATGGAATGTAAGTGATCTGTACACCTTCCTGACTCAGATTTAAGGAAAGGGATTATGGTCTCCTTTCATTTCCTTTCCTTCCTGCTACCTAGAACAGGGATATAGCAAGAGACATAAAATCTGTCTTACCCAAAGGGATCAAAGCCATGAAAAATGCAAAGAAACAATACACAAAGAACCTGTGTCCACGATATAGTACAATGTTGATAACAACATCCCTGGACTCCCCATGACGAAAAACTCTTACCTTACAGACAAACTTCTATCTTGTGTAAGCCACTTTGTTGTTGTTGGATCTTTTTACAGCAACTGAGTTTGTATCATAACTAATATAGAGTAAAGTACCCATATATAGGTACTACTAGAATGAATTCATATACATATGGTGACTCAACCTGTGTCTCAACCTGTGTCCTGCCAATCAAATTGTCTTCTGCAAGCTGCTATTATATAAAAATTATAGTCTTTATATATCACGTAAGTATCTCTCAGTATGAGTCCCCTTGCCACCTTCACTACAAAAGATGGGCATTATGCTAAATATTTTATATGTGCTATTTTATGTAATTTTCCTAAGATTGCACTATGAAGATATCACTTCATCCCATCTTACAGGTTAAATAAAATACATAAGAAACTTTCCCAATATCTATAGGTAAGACTAGTTAAGTACAGAGTCAGAATCCACTTAGGATGGTCTGACTCCAAAGCTCATATTCTTTTTCTTTTTTTCCAAAACTCACATCCTTAATCGATACACTACCACTAGGTATCATATATATATATGTGTGTGTGTGTGTGTGTGTGTGTGTGTGTGTCTGTGTGTCTGTGTGTGTGTATATATATATATACACATACACACACACACACATATATACATACTAGTATATATGCATGTATATATATATATATATATACACACACACTAGGATATGTAACTTCATATGTATATATATACATTGATATAGTACCACTAGGTATCATACGTATGTATGTATGTATGTATGTATATATACTAGGATATGTAACTTCATATGTATATATAAAAATATATGTACACACACACACTAGGATATGTAACTTATGTGTGTGTGTGTGTGTGTGTGTGTGTGTGTGTGTATGCTAGGATATGTAACTTCTTTTCCACATATTAGAGTGGAATTAAAAAGAAATGTATACTTAGCTACTAACTCAGAAATAAAATTTTTCTTCTTCTGAGAAAGTAAAGTGACCTGTTGAAGTTGGCTTGTTCTATTCAAAACCTTTCTTATGAATTGTCATCTTTAGAAGTATAATTTTATCTGTATCCATTTATAGTTTCAAGTCACTCACTATAGCATTTTTCTGAAAATATCAATTGCAGAAACAAAAAAAATAAAGATAATAATAAAAATCAATGAATTTGATATGCTATCTCAGCAAGGAGAGCAAATTGGGAATGAAAGGAGCAGTTAATATGTGTAGTTTGCTGCCTAACAGAAGCAGAGGGGTGACCATCTGTCAAAAATATTATAAGAAGAATTCCATCAGAGTGATAAACTGGGCTACAAAACATCCAGGGATCTAGGGGCATTTCTAGACTGCATTTTGTGATATCTGTAAGTACTTTGAGACTGAAATAAGTTAAAACAAAGTTCCTATTCATGGATATATATACTTATAAAATATTATATTAGTGATAGTGATAGTGAAACCCCATAACTTAAGTTTTAATATCTATATCAAAGTAGTAGATCAAATCCCTGGATTCTTGTGAGGCAGTGATTTGGAATGAGATTCTACTTAAAACTGGAAACTCAAAAGACTACATCCAGGATGAAACCTTAAACTAAGCAAAATATTCTTTCTCATTGTAAAGAGACAATTTAAAATTATTGCTGATCTCTGTTTAAGCTGCAGGTAGAAAAGGTTTCTCTCAGAAGTAAATGTAATTAGACTCTGTGCTTCATTTGAGATTTTTTTGAATTTCCATTGCGTCATAGTCCAGAAACTTCAAAGTTGTTTCAGTAATATAATACAGGGAGGAAATATAAATAATAAAGATTCTTAGAAGGCCTTCTTTGTGATGATGCTTCTCTATCCAAACCAAAAAGGGAAACTTATAGTAAAAACAAACTCTACCAAAATAAGCATACACTTATTAAACCTTCAAATAAGAACTGGCCAGATGCAGCTCTATCTTATTTTATCATTAGTCAAGAGTAAGGTAAATGCAAACATTGTCTTATTATTAAAATTGGAAGTAAATTATTCACAGTTATTTATCAAAAAACAAGGAATATATTTCTAAAAGAAGAAATTGGAAATCAGAAGGTGGAGAAAATGAACGACTCATTTTATTTAAAATGTTTTAAATGTGTTGGTAAATAATTTTTAGAAATTAAAAAGATTTGAAAGGTTAATGGTAGTTTTCTTTAGTGTTTAAAAACTTGTTAAAACAAAATAACTAGCACAATAGAATGTAACTGGGAAAAGGAAATCAATGTGAAAGCAGTGAGTCTCTTTTACAATTAGGATAGAATTATTTCTTAACTTCAGATTTTCTAAGGCAATTATGTATGCTACCATATAAAAGGAAACTATTGAAAGCACTTAAGGGGCACCTGGGTGGCTCAGTTGGTTAAGCATCCAACTTCTGCTCCGGTCATGATCCCATGGCTCATGAGTTTGAGTCCCACATCTCTCTCCCCCCACCCCACCCCCTCTCTCTCTCAAATGTAAAGAAACATTAAATAAATTGAATTTAAAAAAGAAAAGAAAGTGTATCCTTAAATATATTCTAAGGGGGGAAGGGTCACAGAAACTTTAAAAACTGCATACAAAATTTATAATTCGTTTAAAGACTTAAAAGAGAGTTCTGGAGAAACCAGGACTGGCAGAGTCAAGAATCAAGAGCTTTGGAAAAGTAAGCTAAGATTCTGCACTCCCTTTATCCATCCTCTGTACTTGACAAGGGGCTAAAATTCAGGGCCTTTTGGAGGCAAAGGGAGGTTACAGTTAAGGAGAAGAAAGCAGTTGCATGGTTTTTGGTGGCCTTATGGCTTTAGGGAGACAAAATCAGAGACTTTAAAGAACAAGAGCTTAGTAAAGAAGAGTGATATGAAGAACTTAGCTTGATACATGGCTTATTTTCCGAGAATGATATTAGTTAAATTCTGAAAATGCAAAACATCTCATCCTACAGCAGCAAAATACACATTCTTTTCAAGTGCACATGAAACATTCTCTGTAATAGATCACATACTATGTCACAAATCAGGCCTCAAGAATTATGAAAAGATTGAGATTATATCATGCATATTTTGTGACCACAACTTTATGAAACATAAAGTCAACAAGAAAATATTTGGAAGCACCACAAATACATGAAAGTTAAAGAACATCCTACTAAAGAATGAATGAGTCAACCAGGAAATTAAGAAGAAATAAAAAAAAGAAATACATGGAAACAAAGGATTAATAAAACACAATGGTCCAAAACCTTTGGAATACAGTAAAAGTGGTCATAAAAGGTAAGTATATAGTAATATAAGCCTACCTCAAGAAGCAAGAAACATCTTAAATTCACAAACTAACTTTCTACCTAAATAAGATAGAAAAAGAACAATAAATAAAGCCTCAAGCCAGCAGAAGAAAGGAAATAATAAAGATTAGAGCAAAAATAAATGATATATAAAAACAAACAAACAAAATAGTATAATAGATTAATCAAATCAAGAGTTGGTTCTTTGACAGAATTAATACAATTTATTAAGTCTAGCCAGACATCAAAAAGTAAAGGACCCAAATAAATAAAATCATGAATGAGAGAAGTGAGATCACAACCAATACAAAAATACAAATCACACCACCAAAAAACCAAACACATAAAGAGAATATTATCAAAAATTATATGCCAACAAATTTGACAAACTGGAAGAAACTGATAAATTCTTAGAAACAAATACACTATCCAACTGAAACAGGAAGAAATAGAAAATTTAAGAGGCCAATAACCAGAAACCAAAAATCAATAACAAAATTTTCCTTGGAAATAAATAACTTTTAGGGGTGCCTGGGTGGCTCAGTCAGTTAAGCATCTGGCTTTGACTCAGGTCATGATGTCACGGTTCGTGGGTTCGAGCCCCACATCGGGCTCTGTGCTGACAGCTAGCTCAGAGCCTGGAACCTGCCTCGGATTCTGTGTCTACCTCTCTCTCTGACACTCCCCTGCTGGCGCTGTCTCTCTTTGTCTCTAAACAATAAATTTTTTAAAAAAAGAAATAAATAACTTTTAAAAGCTTCTAGCACTCCTAGTTGGAGTCTAAATTTTGTAATATGGACAACTAAATTTACTGCATAAATTACAAAATTATTTTCAAAAATAGCTCAAATTTTCAAGTAAAGGCATAATATAAGATGGACCCACACTTACGATGTTTCCTCTTTATTCTGGTGTGAAAGTGGCACTCATTCAGTAGAAACCACACTTTGAGTGATCTTTTCTCAGGCTAGCAGTATGTGGTATGATATTCCCTCGTGATGCTGAGCAGGGGCAGCAACACAGTCAGCCACACAGCACAGGGGTAGACACTGACACACTCACAACTATTCTGTACCCATAGAGTCTTTGTGTTTCCTATTTTCCATATAGTAGTCAACAAATCGCATTCGCTATTCAACACTTTGTTATAAAATAGGCTTTGTGTTAGGTGGTTTTGCTAATAAAAGTGTTCTGAGTATGTTTAGAATACGCTAGGCTAAGCTATGAGGTTTGGGGGGGTAGGTGTATTAAATTCAGTTTTGACACAATATTTCTAAATTTTTACAAAGGAACATAACCCCATTGTAAGCTGAGGAAGATATGTACTGTTTATGTGAAATCACAGTTGTTGAAATGTCTTTATTTGGGAGGTGCTCTTTGGAAAAGACTTGAGAGCCATCCATTCCTCTCAAATTATAACTATAATTAACTGGAAAAAATTAAGCAAAAAGTTCCATCTCTTTATTACACCAAAAAAACTTAGATGAATGCAATATTTGTATGTAAACAATTAATATATAAATATAAAAGTGACACAAAAATATATGCATGACTATTTTTAAATTTTAAACACAGAAAATGTTTGGAGTAATTTGAAATAATATTAAAAAGCCACAAAGGTAAAGATTGACGTATATGATTACATAGGACTTTTCAACTTCTACTCTTTAAATTTAAGAAAAAATAAATCAAGTCTAAAGAGAAAATAAAAATTGGAAAAAATATGGGGCATGTGGGTGGCTCAGTTGGTTAAGCATCTGACTTCAGCTCAGGTCATAATCTTGTAATTTATGGGTTTGAGCCCTACATCAGACTTTGTGCTGCCAGTTAAGAGCCTGGAGCCTGCTTTGGATTCTCTCTCCCTCTCTCTCTGCCGCTTCCCCACTTGACCCCATCTCTCCTTTATAAAAAATAAATAAACGTTCTCTTGATGGGATCCCAATAGTTCATTTTTGTTTGCCTCTGGAGACAGGTCAAGTAAGATGTTGTAGCCAAGGTCAAAGAGGTTGTTGCCTATTTTCTCCTTTAAGAGTTTGATGGTTTCCTGTCTTACATTTAGACCTTTATCCAATTTGACTTTATTTCTGTGTATGGTTAAGAAAGTGGTCCAAGTTCATTCTTCTGCATGTCGCTGTCCAGTTTTTCCAACACCGTTTGCTGAAGAGATGGTCTTTTTCCATTGGATATTCTTTCCTGCTTTGTCAAAGTTTAGTTGGCCATATGTTTGTGAGGCCATTTCTGGGTTCTCTATTCTGTTCCATTGATCTGAGTGTTTGTTTTTTGTGCCAGTACCATAATTGTCTTAATGATTACAACCTTGTAATACAGCTTGAAGTCAGAATTGTGATGCCTTCAGCTTTGATTTTTTTTTCAGGATTGCTTTGGCTTTTGGGGTTTTTTTCTTACAAATTTTAGGATTATTTGTTCTAGCTCTGTGAAGAATACTGGTGTTATTTTGATAGGGATTGTGTTGAATATGAAGATTGCTTTGGGCAGTATTGGCATTTTAACATTATTTCTTCTTCCAATCCATGAGCATGGACTGTTTTTCCATTTGTGCGTGTGCGTGTGTGCACATGTGTGTGTGTCTTTAAATTTTTCATACGTTTTCTGTAGTTTTCAGTGTATAGATTTTTCACCTTCTTCATTAGGTTTATTCCTAAGTATTTTACAGTTTTGGGGGCAATTGTAAATGGGATCAATTTTTTGATTTCTCTTTCCTGCTTCATTATTGGTGTATAGAAATGCACCTGATTTCTGTACATAGATTTTATATCCGGTAACTTTGCTGAATTTCTGTAGCAGTTCTAGCAGTTTTTTAGTTGAGTCTTTTGGATTTTCCACATAAAGTATCATGTCATCTGCAAAGAGTGAAAGTTTGACTTCCTCCTTGTCAATTTGGATGTCTCTTATTTCTTAGTGTTGTCTGATTGCTGAAGCTAGAGCTTCCAACACTATTTTGAATAACCATGATGAGAGTGGACATCCTTGTTGTGTTCTTAACCTTATGGGGAAAGCTCTCAATTTTTCTTTCATATATGTCTACTAAGATCTTGAATTATGATACTCCTATCCCTACTTTCTTGAGGGTTTTCATCAAGAAAAGTGCTATATTTTGTCAAATGCTTTCTCTGCATCTATTGAGAGGATCAAAACTTCTGCACAGTCAAGGGAACAATCAGCAAAATTACAAGGCAAACAATGGAATGGGAGAAGATATTTACAAATGACATATCACACAAAGGGTTAGTATCTAAAGTCTATAAAGATCTTGACAAACTCAACACCCAAAAAACAAATAATCCAGCGACGAAATGGGCAAAAACCATGAATAGACACTCTTCTAAAGAAGACATGCAGTTGGGAAACACTTAAAAAAATGCTCAACATCACTTATCATTAGGGAAATAAAATCAAAACCACAATGGGATTACCACCTCAAACCTCTCATAATGGCTAAAATTAACAACTCAGGAAACAATAGATGTTGGCAAGAATGAGGAGAAAGAGGAATCTTTTTGCACTGTTGGTGTGAATGCAAATTGGTGCAACCACTCTGGAAAACAGTGTGGAGGCTCCTCAAAAAATTAAAACTAGAACTACCCTATGACACAGAAATTGTACTACCAGGTATTTATCCAAGGGATACAGGTGTGCTGTTTTGAAGGGGCACATGCACCCCAATGTTTATAGCAGCATTATCAACAATAGCCAAAGTATGGAAAGATCCCAAATGTTCATCAATAGAAGAATGGATAAAGGAGATTTAGTATATATCACCTGGCATTCAAAAAGAATGAAATCTTGCCATTTGCAACAATGTGAATGGAACTAGAGTGTACTATGTTAAGTGAAATTAGTCAGTCAGAGAAAGACAAATATATGACTTCATTCACACCTAGAATTTAAAATACAAAACAGGGTACATCAGGGAAGGGAAGCAAAAATAATATCAAAACGAGAAAGTGGGAAAAACCATAAGAGACTCTCAAATACAGAGAACAAACTGAAGGTTGCTGGAGGGGTTGTGGGCAGGGGGATGGGCTAAATGGGCAAGGGACATTAAGCAAAACATTTGTTGGAATGAACACTATGTGTTATATGTAAATGATGAATCAGTAAATTCTACTCCTGAAATTATTATTACATTATATGTTAACTAACTTGGATGTAAATTAAATAATTAATTAATTTTAGAAAGAATAAGCATTAAAGTTTATTGGAAAATAAAGTTTGTAATTGGAAAAATATTATCAACAGTTTACCAATAACTTATTTTCTTTATATAGAAATAATTATTTTTTATAACATTTTATTTATTTTTGAGAGACAGAGAGAGACTGAGCTTGAATAGGGCAGGGGCAGAGAGAGAAAGAGACACAGAATCCAAAGCAGGCTCCAGGTTCTGAGCTAGCGGTCAGCACAGAGCCTGACACAGGACTCGAACCCACGAACCCAGAGATCATGACCTGAGTAGAAGTCGGACCTTGACCGACTGAGCCACCCAGGCACCCCAATATATAGAAAGAATTCTTAAAGATCAATAAGAAATAAAAGAAAAACCCAAAAGAAAAGTAGATAAAAATATTCAGAACTAGAGAAATTCTAATAGACAGGAACTACTTAATGAGCTTATACATAAGCATTAATAAGAAAAAAATTGTTATGAAGCCTAGGAGATGTGTTTTTAGAAACCCTGCTTTTATTATGTTTATGTATTGTTAAATTTTGAACCAGGAATATGCATGGCTTTTATAATGTTAAAATAAATAAGAATAAATATTAATACAATGCAAATATATAATGGTATAATATAGATTTCTTAAGTCTGGATTTATTATCATTTTAAACATAGAGAATTATATACAATATTGATGAAAATGATTATCTCTCAAAAATTTTGAGAGGAGCACTCTTATTTTGTAAACTTTATCTTTAAAACAGGTACGTATCAAATTTGAAACGTGAAATATATATAGATTCAAATTCATGTGTTACCACTAAAAACTGCTATCAACATAACTACAATCTACAATCACTCTTTCCTAATCAAAAATAAATTCTTGACTTATTGTCATAAATATTCATACAAAATATGTGCTTCCCAATAATACTTCACAAGTGTCTTTTGTTCTCTGCCCTAGGATGGGAAACATACAGATATTCTGATTAGAAAAAAAATGATTGGCTATATTAATTGACTACACTAATTATATGTATATAATTATATAATTACAATGTATAATTATTAAGTCTCCTGAATGTTGTTCTGGAAAAAATAAGTTTCAAATGTAATTTTTTTCGTCTTACTCATTTTTATAACTAATTTTAAAAGAAGGATAATACAAATCTATAAATTAGATGTATTCAAAAGATCTCATAATATTTTAAGATAAATTATATATACAAATGTGTATATAAATTAAAATAATAAATATAAGAAAATCACCAGAGTATTTTCTCACCAAGTCCATGTTTTAAATAAATTATATATAATTAATAGTTATGTATAAATATGTATGAAAACTATTTATTAAAACATCAATATTTTAAAAAATAATTTATATCTTTTATTTATGTTTATATAATTATATATTATATATTTATAACATTTTAAAATACATATTTTCTATATGTTATGCAATATTATCATGTCTACACATAACAACTACTTGATATAGTCTATACACATAATTGAATCTCTGCACAGATAGTATCATATGTCTTTATACATGAACAGATTCCTTTTAAATGAAATGGTAACTCCTCCATCTGCTATGAACAAAATAATCTCTTGAACATATACCATATTGGGCTAGCACTGCATCTGCTGGATAGGTTCATCAAATTCTTAATGCTTGGCAATACATGTGAGAATTATTTGCACTTGAAATTGAAGGAAATCATGCAATATCCTACATTTGTTGGTATTCACATACCAAAGTTCCTTCTCAATTAATAAAGAATTCAAATAAAAATCAGATACATTAATTTTTTTTTTTATGTTTACTTATTTTTCAGAGACAGAGAGAGAGAGCATGAGCAGGGGAGGGGCAAAGGGAGAGAGAAAGAGAGAGAGACAGAAGCTCTAAAGTGCGCTCTGGTCTAACACCAGAAAGCCCAATGCAGGGATCGAACTCACAAACTACATGATCATGACCTGAACCAAAGTCAAGTGCTTAACCTACTGAGCCACCCACGTCAGATACATTAATTTCTAAGGGATAAAGAGATGCCACTGTAGAGTGGTCTGCCCAAGTATAAAGTTTAAACTGTTTTAGAAATTGGACAACAGTGACATCTGACTCACAGCAACATAAATATGGGTATTCACCTTCTTTCTTACTTCAATGAATCCCAGATTTATGAACAATATAAATAAAATTTGGGTGAAACCCACATTACTACTTTAATCTTGGAAGAGCATCTTAACAGACTTGTCACCAGGGATTTCTGCTATGTGCACTTAACAAGTGACAGACACCTGTCAAAGAAGAAGACACCTGACTCCTTATTTGGGGCTTTTTTGTTTTTAATTTTTTTAACATTTATTCATTTTTGAGAGGGAGAGATAGAGTGAGAGAGGGGGAGGGGCAGAGACAGAGGGAGACAGATTCTGAAGACAGGCTCCAGGCTCTGAGCTAGCTGTCTGCACAGAACCCTATGGGGGGCTCAAACTCAGGAATGGTGAGATCATGAGCTGAGCCTAAGTTGGATGCTTAACTGACTGAGCCACCCAAGCGCACCTGTGTGGTCATGTTTTTTAACTCCAGGAGGGCTGAGAACATCTCCTTGCAAACACTATTTTCTGTCTATAGTTATGTTCCTCACATGATACAGGACATCACTAACTGTTCAATGAATGAAAGACGTGGTCCTAAATGCAGAATATTCAGGTACTAGCAATTCCTCTTAGACTAAGTTGCCACAACAAACTGAAAGTCCCTTGATCTTCAGCACCATAAACATGGAGAACATCAGTGGAGGTCTTTTTCCAGAGTCAGGGCTTTTACTAAATGACTACAAAAATTATGTAAATACATCATAGGTGAAAAGTCAGGTTCTTCTATTGTTAATTGAAGATATGCCATGAAAACACTTTGCTGCCATAAGCAGAGTAAAACTTTAGAACGTTTTTTATTTTGTCCTCCAGATTCAAGAGAATATATGTTGGCGAAAACACTAAACAGAAAATAGTGTAAAAAGATGAACATTTTTCTTTTATAAATTTGATAAACATGATCTTATCAGGGAAGTATCAAACAACCTATTAGAAATTATGGAAAAATAAATTCATGACAATTGCTAAATAATAAAAAATATGACAGTTACAGGAAAATGTGAAACATTTGGCAGATGCAGAAAAATCTGAACTATGAACAAGATACAACAGGGAAATAAAATTATTTATTACTCAAATTAATGGACTAACATGGGGGGTGCCTGAGTGGCTCAGCCTGTTGAGCATCTGACTCTTGATTTTGTCTCAGGCCATAGTCTCATGGTTTGTGAGATTGAGCTCTTCACTGGGCTCTGAGCCGACAGTGTGGAGTAGGCTTAGGATTCTCTCTTTCCCTCTCTCTCTCTGCCTCTCCCCTGCTCTCTCCCTTTCTCTCTCTCTCAGAATGAATAAAGACTAACATGAATCTATAAGCAACCCAAAGTATTCTAATACCATTATGTCATATGTAATATGTTATGTCATTGAAATATTTTAATTTCAAGTATTCAAAAATTCTATAAGCATACAACTTATACAGAATGGAGGTGAGGGAAAAACACAGGGGAAAAAAACCAGGCTGGAAACATTAAAGGACTTTGATAATAAAGCTACAACCAAATAACCTTATGGGGGATGGTAGGTTGAGAGTCACACAAAGAAGGCTAATAATTCAAGAATTTTGAAGTCTTCCATACTTTTTATGCATTAAACAGATAAATGGTCTTCTCCAATCCATGGTAGGTACTTACAAGTTATTCTTCAATTAAAATCATTAAAGGAAGGCTTCAGTAATTATATCATTAATGTTCCTTCCTGAATAAATTATATATATATACATATATATATATATATATATATAAATAATTATAATTTGTCTTTGAATGAAATATAAAACAAAATGCAAACTAAAGGAAGAGGAAGACAGTACAAAAAGTTTAGTGTTGGCAATAAAACAAACTAAATGTAGAGTCAAGTCTACCTATGTATTATATATAGTAAGATTATAAAATATACTGTAGGGGCATGTGGGTGGCTCAGTTGGAAGATTCCCAGTGTGTCAGGTGAGGGCTAGGAAGTCATTTATACAGGTGCACCACTACTTTTAAAATCACATTCTTGGGGTGCCTGGGTGGCCTAGTCAATTAAGTGTCCGACTTCAGCTAAGGTCATGATCTCACAGTTTGTGGGTTCAAGCCACATGTTGGACCTGTACTGACAGACTTGGAGTCTGCTTAGATTTCTCTGTCTCCCTCTCACTCTCTGCCCCTCCCCCACTCTCTTTCTCTCTCTCTCTCTCTCTCTCTCTCTCTCTCTCAAAAATAAATAAACACCAAAAAATATTTTCAGTCACAATTTAACATATCACTTTATAATTTTGCATCTAACTTGTTTCAACAAATATCAACTTTTAAAATTAAGAGGATGCAGAATTAGATAGAATGCAAAATACACTGTGAAATGGAATTTTGAAAATTCTAGAGTTTTTTAAGTTGGATAAAGGAATTCCAACTCACTTGAGCAAAGAAGATAAAAAAAACCTAAGTGAGAGCAGAAAGCAAAAACAAAGCAAAACAAAAAACAAAAACAAAAACAAAACTGAATAAATGATGACAACATAAAAGAAGTATTTTTTTTCCTTTTCCCTTTTCTCCTTTATTTTAGAGGGAGAATGTGTATGAGTGGAGGAGAGGGACAGAGAAAGAGAGAAAGAAAATCTTAAGCAGGCTCCACATTCAGAACCAAGCCTGACTCTGGGCTTGATCCCAAGCCCAAAAAGACCTGAGCCAATTAGGTCATGACCTGAACCAAAATCAAGAGTGGGACGCTCAACCAACTAAGCCACCCCGGTGCCCCTAAATCATTAAGTACTTAAAACAAACAAACAAACAAACAAAGATGTTTGTGTAGGACCAGGCATGTCATGCATCTCTCCCTTCATCTTATTTCACTCAGTCCACTGTCCTCCTTGCTGATTCTCAAACATGTCAGCCATGTTTATTTAATTGTTCCTTTGGCTGGAACAAATGAAGCTAAACCTTTTCCTAGCCTCTGCTCACATGTTGTTTTCCAATGAAGCTTAGTAGCACCCTCTTTGAAATTCCAACCGAACTTCATCTCCTATACTCTCAATTTCTTTCACCATAATCAGTTCAATGTTTTATCTTTAAAACCTATGCCCTGTAGCCAAATGCATAATTACAGACTATTTATGTTAATTATTTAGGGTATGATTCTTGCCATCAAGATATAAGACCCATATGGCAGAAATTCTTTGTAAATTTGCTCATGGGTGTTTACATTGTGGTTAAAGTTGTAATTGCCACTTAGTAGACAATTTTTGTTTGTTTGTGTGTTTGTTTTTGAATGGATTTTAAAAGAATATACATGGCAAACAACTTGTGTTTGATATATACCATATGAGCGATAATCTTTACTGAAACTTAGAGTATATAAGTAAGTTTTTTAATAGACTTTTTCTTAAAGAGCAGTTTTAGGTTGACAGCAGTATGAAGCAGAAGCCTCAGTGACTTCCCACATACGCCCTGCTTCCACACATGCACAGCCTTCCCCATCATCAACATCCCTCACCACCGTGGTACATTTGTGACAATTAATGAACTTACATTGACACATCATTATTACCTAAAATCCACAGTTTACACTAGGGTTCACTCTTGGTCTATGGTTTGGACAAATGTATAATGACATATTTAATGTATTCAGCCTGATAGTGTCAATCAGAGTAGTCTCATTACCTTAAAAGTCCTCTGTGCTCTGCCTATCCATCCCACTCTCTCCCTTAAAGCCTGGTAACCACTAATCTTTTTACTGCCATGATGGTTTTGCCTTTCCCAGAATGTCATATAGTTAGAAACATACAGTATGTAACCTTTTCAGATTGGCTTCTTCCACTTAGTAATATGCATTTAAATTCCCTTCATGGCTTTTCCTGGTATGATAGCTCACTTCTTTTCAGCACTAAATAACATTCCATTGTCTGATGTACCACAGTCATAAAAGATCATACAAGTGACAGTATCTTTACTATCTACGTTTTTTGTTCATTCACTCACTAATTAAAACTGATAAAGATATGCTCACAACACCAAAATGTATAAATCACTAAAATGTGCACCTACTACATAAACCTCTTTTTTCACAATCTTACAATTAAAAAGAATATCCAAATGGATTTTCAAATAGTAGTCTAATACACATCTAAAAATGAATTAAAAGTTTTTCACTCTGTGTCAAACCTCTTCCTCTCATTTCCCTAGCTCAAGCAGAGTACATTGTCTATGCAGTTATCAAAGTCACAGGCAAGAGATTCAGCCATGACCTCTGTGTCCTACACTCCCCATAACAAAGAATTTACTAAGTCCTGACAATCCTGACTACCTGGTACTGGATCCACTGGCATTTACTCTATGTCACCATCATCACTAAAATAAACTAATACTATAGCTTCCAATGAATACTTCTTTCCAATTTATTCACTTCTCTGGAGCTACAACAATCTTGCAAATATATAACACTGATCTTTATGAATTCCAGGAGTGGCTTCTTTTTGACTATTACCATCTTCTTGATAAAAAATATAATTTTGTGGCACAGATGATGAGTCACTTCAGGAGCTGACTCCTGCTTACCAGTCCAGCGTTGTTTCTGAACATTCTGCAACCTCCCATAGTATACTCAGGCCATAGGTAATGCCTTTCAGTTTCTAGCTCTTCTTTCAGAGTTTTTGCATGTGACATTTCCAGTGTCTGGAACATTCTTCCTTCTACCCACACTGCAACTTAATTTTGCTGAGAGCTGCTCACCATTCATGTCTTAATGTGGAAGTCATTTTCTACCAAGAACTTCCTCTGGTCTTTCTTTAATTATATTGGATGGCAATTAACAGTGTTCCAATACTTTTCATATATTAATTTACTTAATTTTCCTAAATGAAATTCCCAATGAGGGAGTGTGGCAGGTTGGTTTCATCTACAAGAAAGCTGACTTTGAGTGGCAGATTAGGACAGAGAAGGTTTACTTTTGTGAACACATCTGTGTAAGGAAAAGAAGGAGGTCAGATTAGGCAGAGGGAGAAATCAAGCTGTGATGTAATCCCAAGAGACCCCTTAGTCTACCATATGGGGAGTTCTGAAACTAGGCCACTGTGACAACAGTCTGAGAGACAGAGGTGACAGAGACCAGGGACTTAATTCCCCTGTGCTAATCAACCATGGGATGCCAGACTCCTCAGGGAGGGGGATGGAGTGAAGCAGCTCTGTTCAGCTGAACCCTGCCCTGAACACGCTGGCAGATGAGGCAATCTGTTGACAATAGCCTCGGCAGCTGGTAGAGTAAGTGTTAGACAGTATTATTATCCCAACTTCACAGGTAAGGAAACTGAGGGACATGTGTGTTGAGTAATTCGCCCTGTTTATACAGCAAAATTACTGGATTAAGGATTGAAACCAGGGAGTTTCCTCCTCTACTTCACAACATACACCAAATCAGTTCTAATGAATTAGAGGTAAATAAAAATTGTAAAACAATGTTTTAAAATAAAATACAGTAAAGCCTTCGTTTGAGAGGATAAGTCATTCTGGAAACATCCTTGTAATCCGAAGCACCTTATATCAAAGTGAATTTCAAAAACCACTGGCTGAGTTATGATCATGTGACATTGGGCAGCATGTACTACTTACATTGCAATACATCATTCGTTTATCAAGTTAAAATTTATTAGAAATGTTCTTTTGTCTTGTGGAACACTCACAGAACAAGTTACTCACAATCCAAGATTTTATAGTATAAGGAAACAACTTGATGCCTTGAGTGCATTGTAATATTTTTAAAGGCAGGATGCTAAAACAATAATCTAAAGGAAACACTTGATAATTTGGTCTACATTATGTAAAAATCATCAAAAGAAACAAAGAGATTGAAAAGACAAGCCTCAGATTGGGAGATAATATTTAAAGTAAATAGCTTGACGAAGTCTTTGCATCAAGAATACTGCTAAGAAAAATACTGAGAAATAGATTTTCAAGAACTGTCAAAAGATTTGAACAAGAGCTTCACAAGAAGGAAACCCAAATGGCCTATACACATCTGAAAATGCCTCCACCTCCATAGGCATCAGAAAATGCAAAAAATGCCCTCTGAAATGCCACAGCCACAAGATGCTCCCCTTCCAAGGATTAAAATGGAAACAAAACAATGAAGGTAAAACACGGCAGAAATAAAGCAAACAGATTACGGCAAGGTTGTGGGGCAAGGGCAAGCCTCACCCGTTGCGGGGAGAGAGTGGAAATTAGTGCAGCTGCTCGGGGAAACTGTTCAGCAGTATCTACTGGAGATGGACTTAGAAAAATCCGCCCTTCCATTTTTATATAACCCAATAGAAATGGAAGTATGTTCACCAAAAGCAGTGCAAAAATATTTACAAACAGCATTATTAAAAATGAGCCCAAACTGAAACCTATCCAGTTGCTAATAAACAGCAGAATGGATGATAATTCATGGGGTGTTTGCACAAGGACACACTATTTGTCTATGAGAAAGATAGGACACTATTGTACTCAACAAAATGAACTGAGCAGTAAATCCAAGCACAAATATATGTATTATGATTCCAGTATTATAAAATATATAAACAGGTAAGGCTAATCTATGAGATTAGAAGGAAAGATACTATTTACTCTGGAGGCATGGGGGTGTAATACTGGAAAAGAACACAGAGAAACCCCTGTCATTGCCAGTTATTTTCAGTTAGGTACTAGGTACAAAGGGAGGTTCAATTTATGAGAGCTCACCAAGCTTTACACTTATGATCTGCACACTTTTCTGAATGCACTTCAAGTATGCACTTTAAGTCAAAGGAAAAACAATCCTGTGTAGTCTGGCTCCAATGTTCATAATCTTAAAAACAATGTTTATCATTTTATATATATTTCTGCTAGGAGAGTTAATTATTATAATCACTTCATTTTTTTAAAAAAAGAAATACCTTTCTTCTTGGTCTTTTATATTTTTAATTTGATTTATTTATTTAGAGAGAGAGAGTGAGAGACAGAGCATGCAAGGGAGGGGCAGAGAGAGAGAGAGAGAGAGAGAGAGAATCCCAAGTAAGCTCTGTGCTCTTAGCATGGAGCCAAACACAGGACTTGATCTCATAAACAGTGAGATCATGACCTGAGCTGAAATCAAGAGTCAGATGCTTACCTCACTGTGCCTCTCAGGTGCCCCAGTTATAATCACTTTAGATCACAAAGTGAAATCATACAATGAAGTTGAAGGTTCATACATGATATGTTACTTCTGTTCCTAGGTTTGCACCTCAGAGAAATTCTTGCACATGTGCAACAAAGACACGTGCAAGAATGCCCAGAACTTCATCATTTATTTAAAAAAGATAAAGAAAGAAAATATGCCACTATTGGTCAACATGTCAGCAAATAAATAAATTGCAGCATATCAACACAGCAGAATGTCATCCATCAGTGAGGAACAAATGAACTACAATCGCCCACAACAAAGTAGAATGATTTTAGAAATCCAAAGTAGGTTTAAAAAAAGCAAGTTCTATAAATACCACAAAGCATAATAAACCTTAACAACCCCCCCAATAATAACAACTAAACAATATTATATTTAAGCATATACAGAAATGCAATATAACTAATTTTCAAAACTGTAAGCTATTGATAAAAACCAGTTCCACAGCGAGGTTGTTCTCATAGGGGAGTCAAGGGTATAGAATGTAAAAGGATTACATGGTAGGTAGAAAATAATGGTAATGTCCTAGTTCAATGAGTGTGATTTGGGTTCACATTTGTCCATTTTACATTATGTTTATAATCTCACGTATATTTCATACGTTTACATATGCATATATATTTGGAAGATGCAGAAGTAAAAAACAATGTAGAATACTCTCCAAATACCTTGGCTGTGATGGGAAGGAGAGAGGGAAAATCTGAAAAGCGGGAAAACAGAGTCTAAAGAGACTTGTCTTTATATGGCTAAATAAAAGAGCCAATAGAAAGATAAAATAACAAAAGGTTTTTTGATAGGTTCTTACTGACAAATTCCTGGGTTCATCCAAGTGGACTGCTAAGGTAAGAACCAGAAAGGCACATTAGATTTCTTCTTCCCTGAGCCCTACTTGCAGAATCCTCTGATCCAACTATATCCATTTCCTTTTTTGTGCTAGATCTGAATATGTAGATGGTTACAAAGATATTAAAAATAAAAATAAACTTAAAACTTCTTGCACTGTAACTTTGTATATAATGGACCATGTTTTCTTAACTGACCATGCTTGTCAGATGTTTTTTTAACATGATACTTTTAATATCTAAAATAATTCTTTACATACACTACATGCTTTTACAAATCTGTTAAATTGGAGCAAATGGATGGCTCAATCAGTTAAGTATCAGACTTCGGCTCAGGTCATGATCTTGCAGTTCATGAGATTGAGCCCCACACTGGGCTATGTGCTGACAGCTCAGAGCCTGGAGCCTGCTTCAGATTTTGTGTCTCCTTCTCTTTGCCCCTCCCCTACTCACACTCTGTCTCTATCTCTCTCAAAAGTAAATAAACATAAGTTTTAAAAATTCTGTTAAACTGAACAACTTATAGAAAGGGAGAGTTAAAGGATAGCCAGGGGTTGGGAGGTGGAGAAATAGGAAGCTGGTAAAAGAGTACAAACTTTCGGCTATAGGGTGAATAAAGTCTGAGAACCTAAAGTATGACATGGTGACTGTAGTCAGTAACAGTGTATTATATAATTGAAACCTACTAAGAGAATAGAACTTAAATGTTCTCACAAAAAATAGGAATGTAAATTTGTGTGAGGATATGTGAGGTGCTACATTTGTTAAGGAACTCAATGGGAAGAATCCTTTCACTGTACATGTATATCAAATCATCACACTGTACAGTTTAAATATCTTACAATTTTATTTGTTAATTATACCTCAATAAAGCTAAGAAAATCAAACTGATTATCAGTTTAACTGAAAAACCCCATGTTTATTATTAGTTTGAAGAATAAGACATTGTCATGTTCGATAACTGATCTACTTTATGGCAAATACATACGAATCATCCTATTATTAAGGGAATATCATCTCTTTCTACAACTTGCTTTAGTTTTCAAGGCAATGACTTCAAGCTCTATTACAGTGAAGATGGGGAGAACTGATGATAATAGTGAGCTAATACTGAAAGAGTATCTGAAGATGAAAATAGAAGCTCTAAGGCTATATTACATTTTGGAACATTACAAATTAATCCTTCAACACAATCTTGAACTTCTAACACTCTGCTAATATTGATACTCTTTAGAGGGGAATTTCTTGATGTAGGCTATGAATAGATTACCCAAAGAAGTCAAGATCTGACCAGAAGTTAAATTATATGTGTGTGTATGTGTGTGTGAGTGTGTGTGAGTGTGTGTGTGTATAAAGGAGATAGTATTTGAAACGTAATTTATTTAAAAAAATATAGATCCAAAAAGTTACTTTATTAATTCATAGGCATAATTCCAGCATGGAGAGAATTCTTAGATTTGGGTTCAGACTTCTACATCTTTACTATTAAACTTTGTGTAGGTAGATCAATTGACCAATAAACCAGTCAACAGATAAAGAAATGGATTTGTCTTTTATTTCAAAAATGTTAAATGATAAAGGCACTAAAACTAAAACCTCCATCTCTAATGGCATCTTTTTTCTTTAATCTTTATAGAATTAACTCATAAGTAAAGTGATTGATATAACAGAGAAGTAAACACAACTTAATGGGTGTCTTCTTTGGTTTAATAAATATAAGTTATAAAATAGAGTAACTTTATTAACTTTTTTCTCTTCTTCAGATACCACTGAATATTTTAATTTCTATGTTGTGTAGAATTCAAATCATGATCCAGGGTTTGTGAAAGGAAATTGAAATCTTTTCACAAGGATGTATAGTTAGTAACAGTATGCCAAATTCTGATAAACATCCAACTCCTAAGCAAGGGACTCCAGCTGCACATCAGTTCTGATGTTTTTAATTGCAAGGTTTATACTTAAATAGCTGCTTAATGATCTGTGACCCTGGCTTGAAAACAGAAAACATTTGAGTGATAACTGACTTTTTGATGCTCATGAAATTTTCATGAATTCATGAATTACAGCACCTTAAATCAAACTTTGCTTATTCTTCTTTTCTTTGAAATTGATTCTAAATCCGAGGTTTATTCAGAAAGTGTACATAGTGCTAGGCATTCATATTCAATAAACTGATCATTTCTCTCTGATTGTGTTTGCTTGATTTCCTGCTATAATAACCTTAGGTATTTCACTTTAACTCATAAAGTTGGTAGTATGATACTCTGTAGTGTGTGTGTATGTGTGTGTGTGTACGTTTACCCTTTTATTAGAGAGATCTTTCGCCCCATTCCTTCTTAAGTAAAGATCGACTCCCTCACAACCCAGGGTTTGAGTGATTGGCTTTTTTTCCAGGCCTGCTTTATCTAGTGTTCAAATCAATGATCTATTAAGAGGACATCCTGTAGGGGGTTGTTTTTCAAATTTTAGGAACTACATCAAGATCTGCATGGAAATGCAATATTCACACGCCAACAAAAACTAGATTACTCTTTCTTTCTCTTACAGCTCTCATGTCAGTGAATGATTATTGAACTACAGTAGAAACTAATAGCACAAAATTTATTTAAACTTCATTGAATACATTCTTGTTCATGGGATACAGTTAGTTAAATGCAATTCAATACACAATTATATATCATTTAACATGCAAAACACTAGTGATTCATTCAATATCTATTCAGTGATCAGCAATGTGCCTGCCAACTTGCTAAATGCCACATGAAGAAGAATGAGAAGCAGAAGCAAAAGAAGAAGGAAGAGGAGAAGGAAGGGAGAAAGGGAGACAGAAAGAAAGAGAGAAAGAAAGGAAGGAAGGAAGAAAAAGAAAGAAAAGGGGAGGAAAGGAGGAAAGAAAGAAAGAAAGAAAGAGAAAGAAGGAAAGAAAGGAAGGAAGGAAGGAAGGAAGGAAGAAAAAGAAAGAAAAGGGGAGGAAAGGAGGAAAGAAAGAAAGAAAGAAAGAAAGAAAGAAAGAAAGAAAGAAGGAAGGAAGGAAGGAAGAAAGAAAGAAAGAAAGAAGGAAAGAAAAAAAAGAAAGAGAAAGGAAGAGAGGGAGGGAAGGAGGGAGTAAGGAAGGAAAGAAGGAAGGAAGGAAGGAAGGAAGGGGAAAGCAAGCAAGAAAAAGACAGATAGGGTCCCTGTATTCAGGTTTGTTTTATATTCTTCGATCTTAAAACATTAGCATTTATCAGAATTACTTGGAGGGTTTGTTAAAACAGATGGCTAGGGGAGTCTGGGTGGCTTAGTCCCTTGAGATTCAGATTCTTGATCTCAGCTCAGGTCTCTTCTGCCCTTTCCCTGGTTGGGTGTGTGTTCTCTCTCTCCATTAAAAAAAAAGAAAGACTTAGAAAATGCAGATGGCTGGGACTTTTCCCCAGAGTTTACGGTTCAGTTTCTCTGGGTGTGTTGCCAGCTGATGCTGATGCTGCTGGCCTAAGAGCCACACTTGGAAAACCACTAATTTAGATGAATGACTGTATTCTAAATGAACTTCCACTTATGGAATACAGTGGCAACTTTGTCTGTCAAAGTATTCATTCCTTTTCACTTTTATAGCTCTATTACCTGTATTCGACCCAGTTATCACATTGTTCACTTGCTGAAACAGTAAGTAGGTGAGAGAATTTTTTCTGGGTTGGAATGTTCAACACTTTCTTGGTGCATCACCTGTGACTATTTAACATTATTAAATTTTTAATACTACTATCCACTTATACAACGTCATGTGTACTGCAATTATTTTTCTTATAAACTCTTTTGAAGTATAGATGCACACAGAAAGTTGCAAAAATCACTAGTACACAGCTTGATAACGTTTCATAAATTTAGCACACACACTGTAACCACCATTCACATCAAGAAACAGAACATTATCAGCATCCCAGAAAACTCCTTATGGACCCTTCTTGTCAGTATCCCTTTTAAGAGTAATCGTCATTCTTAATTCTGTTAGCAAGTTGCTTGGTAACAGAACTTTGTTCTTCAGGTGTCCCAGATGCACCGAAGAATTAGAGTCTGGGCACCAAAGTGGGGAGATCGTTTTATTGAACAGATAAGTATATAGTACACTTTCAAGAGTAAAAGCGGAGCTTTCACACTGCCAGAGCAAGAGCAGCAATCGCACTGAGAAGCTCTAGCTGTATCCTTTCAAGCCTGCTTTCTGCATATGTAAATTTGGCTGTGATTGACATTTTTTATTGACAACTGGGGTTGTATAACATTTTGGCTTTTGCGCATACGCCTACCCATGATGCAGTCTGTAATAATTTATTTATGTATTGTAAATTTATGTCTCATGCACTTTGTTATGATGTTTGAGTTATGTTAAGGGCAAGTTGCATCTTTTGTGAGCATGTTCAGTTCTGGGAACTCCCCTTGTGTTTTTAAGTGGCTTCGTGGCTAAGGCTTTCTTGTTTTGTTAGCACTTAAACATGGCTCTGAAGGTATGGCTGTTAACCTTCCCTCAGGGGTGGCACCGAGGGTGCGGCCAACACCTGCTTTATCTCTCCTCCTCATGCCTAACTGCCTAACACTTTTAACACTGTCAATGAAGTAGATCTGCTTCCACACGTAAATAAGTATAATCACGATGTACTTTATGTGGCTGCTGGCATTTGGTGTTTGTTTCTGAGTATCATTCTAGCAAAACTCATCCTATCATGTGTTGGTAATAGTTTTGTGGGTTTTGTGTGTGTGTCTTTCATTGTACTATGTAAATATGCCACAACATATTCATTCTTTTGTTGTTGCACACTTAAGTTGTTTCGATGTTTAGCTAGAGCTGTTATGGACATAATCGTGCATAATTTTTGATAATAATATGAATGGATTTTGATAAAGTACCTAGAAATGTGATGCTAGATAAAAGGGAATGTACGTTTTCACCTTTAACAGCTACTGCCTAGCAATTTTCCAGAGGGATTTTAACAATTTATAATTTCACCAGCAGTAAACCAGATGTCTAGTCAACACTTTATTTGTTTTGTTTTGCTTTATTTTTATTTTTTATTTTAGTCATTCTGGTGGATTTGTATGAAGTTCAGAACCTTCCACGGGTGTCCTGAAATGTAGGTAATAGGGAACCTACTTGCTACAAAGTCTTTCAGTCTTTTGTTGTTATTGGTTTTCCTGCCTTCTTTTTCTTACTGATTTTTCAAAAAAATCCTTTGAAATATAAAAAGTTGTCTTCTCCCATTTTGTGCCTTGCTTCTCTCCCTTATTTTGTCTTGTGAAATACAATATAAATTTCTTAATTTTAGTGTATTCTATATTGTTATTTTTTTCATTTTGGTTTTGGTTTACTGCTGTTGACAATAGTGGTCACTAGTCATCCTTCAGTCTAGGGTTCAGCCCTCCATAGCTTCTAGTCTGGAGTATGGTGCACTTAGAAATTTCCATCTCTCTTGGAGTCCTGAATCCTAGGCCTTATCTTCTCAGCACCACAAGACAGCTAGAAAGGTCTCCTCTTCTTTTTATTGGATAACTGATCAGTTTTTTTCAGCCTCTACTCTGCACAGCTTTATAATTCAGCTAATTTGTTCCTTTAAGGGAAAAATATGCCTGTGGCCTTTAGATTCCTAAATTTCACATTTGCCTCAACAGATTTTATAGCAAGATAACCTATTCTAAAAGGAGAAGAAGAAGAAAAGGGGAAAGAGGAAGATGAGGAGGGGGAGGAAGAGGAGAGGGGAGGAGGAGGAGAATAAGAACAAGAGCCAGCAGCAGCAGCATCTGGTTTCTTTCTAGCACTAGCAGCAAAGGAAGTATTCTTGGCCCCTTGCTTGTCCTAAGAACCAGCAAATGCTCGGAGGGAAAGTGGTTTACCTCGTCAGCACCCATCTCTGCTTTCCAGAACCTTGGACTCCCTTGTCCTTCTTCCAGCCCTACCTTAATGTCTTTAAACTGATGATTTTTAGCTTTGATACTTTTCTAATTGCTTTTGGTTGGGAGGGTTGGTTTGCTGCAATCTGAGCCCTATATATTTCTCCCATGGGATTTTCTTTTTGCAAACAAATGTTCTGCACTCAGGAAAAATAAAAAGAAAAGGATGACTAAGAAAGATTTGATTTTATTAGAATGACATTTATGTCATGGTATTAAAATAAATACAAATAGTATTCTAATATTAATATATATTTCTAAGTCACATAATTTTTCTGTCAGCTGGCAATGAACTAAATAAAAAATATCACACAAAATACTGAAAAGCAATAATAATAAGCAAATAGCAATGAACTATTTCACATGGTAAAAAAATATAGATAAATAATACCAGCAATATATAAAGTAATTCAAATTATAAAGTACACAGGTACATAGAAACTTTTCTATGTTAGCTGAGAAAATCATGCAGGCATTGCTTACATGATCTTCTTTCTGGGAGTAGTTTTTAAAAGCTTCAAAAAACAAAATACATTTTTAGGGGTTAATAAGATCCTACCATTTTCGCATCTCTGATTTTATGTAACTATTATCAATTATATAAAAGAAACAGAAGAAAATATATTTTAAGAACAGGTGTATGAATTCAAAGGGAATATATAAATGTTTCAATATACTTGCTCAGATATAATGTCATTTTTGGAAGATTCACAAGCAGTCTCAGTATATATTATGAATTATATATTATTTCTTTTGGCTCAATATTATTTTTATAATATCTAATAAGGTATCGGGCTTAGTAAATAGTACTCAGAAATGCTATACTTTTTGTATTTAATCTAAGCAATTGCTAAAATGACAATTTTTTTCTTAATAATTCTTAAAGTGTAGCTCTTTATTGGGTCCATGATATTCTAAAAATCTGCTTTATTGGAAAGAAGAGTTATTGAATTTTTCCTGTTATAAAGTTTTATGGCCCATTTTTGAAAATGAAAATGTACCGTAATTGAACCATAGTAGAAAAGAACACTTTATAGGCTAAATTATCTGTGAGTCGGTGTTGCTTTATTTTTCTCCAAATTAATTTTTAGCCTTCCATTTAAAATAATTATACACTATAAAAGCAGCTACAGAAACTTTACTTTAAAAAAGGAAGTTTGGGGGCAGGAGGCAAGATGACAGAGAAGGGAGGTCTGTAAACTTTGTCTGCCCCATCTTTCAAACTGAGGAAGACATTACTCTTATCTGCAAGAGTGGGAGGAGAAAATACAGACTCCAGAAAGAAGAGAACCTCAAAGATGCCTGAGTGAGTGAGTGCGAACTGGGGAGACTGGAAAACGGACCAGCCCGAGGGGTGCAGGGGAGCTGGGAGCCCCAGCCCAACATGGGAAAGCGCATGGAGCCCCTGAGAGACAAAGCGAAAAGAAAGAGACTCTGAACACGCTCATAGTACTATCTCTAGAGAAGAGATAAAAAATTTAATCTGGGACAGAGAGAAAAACTCTCACCTCATGTGTAACCGCTGAGCTCAGGGAGAGAAACCTGTCCTGTATAGCTGGTGAAATCGTCCTTGGGCTCCACAGCATCTGCCAGACCAGGATGGCCCCCCGGAAAAGAAAAACAGCCCCCTCCCCCTGCGCAATCCTGGCAGGAAGTTGGCGGCAGCCGCGGAAGCACGCCTCACTTCTTGCAGGCAGCGGCCGGCAGCCGCGGAAGCACACCTCGCTTCTGGCAGGCAGGCTGCGTGAATCCCAGCCACACCAAGGGAACAGCTCCTCCCCTACAAGATCCTGACTAAGAAGCAGGATGTCAAAGCCAGTACGTCTCATCTGTGATAGCATTAAAGTGCATGGACTAGAATTTTGAAGCGAGGTGGGCCTGGAAAAGACAGCTTGGCTAAGCCGCAGCACAAGGAGTTCGGACTCATAAGAGTGGCTGGCAGCGGGTAGTTTGAGCTTGGGGTGTTGCCATTCTAATCTCCACAATCATAAGGTGGGCCTCTGAGACCTGCCTACACCAAACCACCCCTATCTGAGAGGGGGAGCTGCTGATTTTTTGTATTTATTTTTTATTACTACTACTTTTTAAAATCTTTTTTAATTTTTTTAATTTTTACTTTTTATTTCCCCTTTTCCTTTTTCCCTTTTTTTTCCCCCTTACCACCCAGATATATTCTCCCTTATCTCATCTTTAATCTCTCCCCTCAACTGGTTATACAATTTTAGACTGTCCATTGTCCTTTGTTGTCTCTGTCCCCCCTTTATTTTTTTCTTCATTTCTTCTCTTTCCTCTCCCTTCCTTTTCTTTTCTTCCTTTCTCCTTTTAATTTGTTTTTTTTTGTTTGATTTGTCTGTGCGTTGTGTTCCCTGTGTGTTCATCTGTCTGTTTTCCTTTTTACGGCTACCCCAAAAAACAAGCCAAAGTACACATGATGGAGAGTCCCAAATATTGTTGAGTAGGGAAATAAAGTAATCAAAGACACAACAAGAGAAACTGAGAGACACCATTAAAAGAACACTTCCTGAAATGACAGGCCCTGCACAGTCAATAAGCTTCCTTTAACAGAGTGATACTAACAGGTGCACAGTGCACAATGAGCTTTTAAAACTGACAAGAGACAGAAAGCTAGCCCAAATGACAAAACGAAAGAACTCTCCCCTAAAGAAACTCTAGGAAGAAGTCACAGCCACAGAACGGTTCAATATCAGATCTAAGCAACATAACTGAACAAGAATTTAGAACAATTGTCATAAAATTAATCGCTGGGCTTGAAAAAAAAATTAAAAAAGCTACTGAGACAGTGACTAGGGACTTTCAAAATATCTGTGATGAGTTTAAAAAGGCTATAAATGAGGTGAATAATAAAGTGGAGGTGGCCACCTCACGGATTGAAGAGGCAGAGAGAAGAATAGGTGAATTAGAAGACATAGTTATAGCAAAAGAGGAAGCCAAGAAAATAAGAGAGAAATTGATCCAGGACTGGGAAAGGAGAACTTGAGACCTGAGTGATAAAATCAAACAGAACAATATCCATATCATAGGAATTCCTGATGAAGTAGAAAGAGAAAAAGGTTCTGAAGGGGTGCTAGATCAAACTATAACTGAAAATTTCCCAAATATGAGGAAAGACATAGACTTTCAAATTCAAGAGGCACAAGGAACTCCCTTAAGACGTAACTTGAATCGAACTTTGGCACGACATATCATAGTAAAACTGGCAAAATATAAAGATAAAGAGAGAATTCTGAAAGTAGTTAGGGATAAAAGAGCCCTAACATACAAAGGGAAACCTATCAGAGTGGTTACAGCCCTATCTAATAAAACTTGGAAGGCCAGGAAGGAATGGTGATGAACAAAAAAAATATGCAGCCAAGAATCCTTTATCCAGCAAGCCTGTCATTCAAAATAGAAGAGATAAAGGTGTTCCCAAATAAACAAAAATTGAGAGAATTCATGACCACCAAACCAGCTCTACAAGAATCCTAAGAAGGACTCTATGAGGGGAATGTTGCAAAGAATACAAGGTACCAGAGACACCACTACAAACATGAACTCTACGGAGAACACAATGAATCTAAACTCACATTATTTCAATAATAACACTGAATGTCAATGGACTGAATGCTCCAACCAAATGACACAGGATAGCAGAATGGATAAAAAACAAAATCCATCTATTTGCTGTCTGCAAGAGACTCATTTCTGACCTGAAGATACCTTCAGGTTGAAAGTAAAGGAATGGAGAAATATCTATCATGCAACTAGAAGCCAAAAGAAAGCCAAAGTAGCCATACTTATATCAGACAAACTGAACTTTATAGTAAAGGCAGTAACAAGAGATGAAGAAGGACATTATATAATAATTACAGGGTCTCTCCATCAGGAAGAGCTAACAATTATAAACATCTATGTGCCAAATTTGGGAGCGCCCAAATACATAAAACAATTAATCACAGACAGAAACAATCTTATTGATAAGAATGTGCTAATTGCAAGAGACTTTAATACCCCACTTATAGCAATGGATAGATCAACCAGACAGAAAATCACTAACGAAACAATGGACCTGAATGACACATTGGAACAGATGGAATTGATAGATATATTTAGAACTCTGCATCCTGAAGTTAGGAAATTCACCTTCTTCTCAAGTTCACATGGCACATTCCCCAAGATAGATCACATACTGGGCCATAAAGCAGCCCTCCATAAATATAAGTGAAATGAGATCATACCAAGCATACTTTCAGATCGCAATGCTTTGAAACTTGAAATTAACCACATGAAAAAGTCTGGAAAACCTCCAAAAATATGGATGTTAAAAACCACCCTACTAAAGAATGATTGAGCTAATCAGGCAATTAGAGAAGAAATTTAAAAATATATGGAAACAAATTAAAATGAAAATACAATCCAAACTCTCTGGGATGCAGCAAAGGCAATCGTAAGAGGAAAGTATATTGCAATCCAGGCTTATTTCAACAAACTAGAAAAAAAAAAACGCAAATTCAAAATCTAACAGAGCACCTAACGGAACTAGAAGGGGTGCAGCAAGAGCACCCCAAACCTAGCAGAAGAAGAGAAATAATAAAGATCAGGGCAGAAATAAACAATATGGAATCCAAAAAAAGAGTAGAGCAGATCAATGAAACCAAGAGTTGGTTTTTTGAAAAAGTAAACAAAATTGATAAACCTTTAGCTAGGCTCCTCGGAAGGAAAACAGAGAGCACTCAAATAGACAAAATCATGAAGGAAAATGGATCTATTACAACCAATCCCTTAGAAATACAAGCAATCATTAGAGATTACTATGAAAAATTATATGCCAACAAACTGGACAACCTAGAAGAAATGGACAAATTCCTAAATGCACACTCACTACCAAAATTCAAAATAGAAGATATAGAAAGAATGAATAGGCTGATAACCAGTGAAGAAATCAAATCCATTATAAAAAATTTCCCAATGAATAAGATCCCAGGGCCAGATGGCTTCCCAAAGGAATTCTACCAGACATTTAAAGCAGAGCTAATACCCATTCTTCTCAAACTTTTCCAAAAAATAGAAATAGAAGAAAAACTTCCTAACTCATTCTATGAAGCCAGCATCACTTTGAACCCAAACCAGAGATCCAGCAAAAAAAAAAAAAAAAAAAAAAAAAAAAAAAAAAAAAAAAAAAAAAAAAAAAAAAAAAAAAAAAAAAAAAAAAAAAAAAAAAAAAAAAAAAAAAAAAAAAAAAAAAAAAAAAAAAAAAAAAAAAAAAAAAAAAAAAAAAAAAAAAAAAAAAAAAAAAAAAAAAAAAAAAAAAAAAAAAAAAAAAAAAAAAAAAAA
>PISW01008109.1:0-57346 GCA_004023785.1 Mungos mungo
GGCTTTGCACATACACAACCTTGCACACGACTTTGGCAGCCGCCTCACGCGAGGTTGATTGGTGTGACAAGTGGAGTCACGCTTCTGAGATTAGAGTGACCTCCCTGTGGAACGAAGTCAGTGGCCCGAGGACAGAGAAGTCCCCACCGAGTGCTCAGCTGGCTCTCGGCACAGGGCCGGGCGGAAAGCCTGCGGTGCCGGTGACCCCGCCCGTGCGGGCGCCTGGCTCTCCGGCTGCCGTGTCCTTTGGCATTCTATGCTTTCCTCGTACTTCCACGAGCAGAAAGAACAGCGTCACACAGACAACGAATCCAGGGGTGACTGAGCTCTCCGCACCCTGTCCTACGAGCCAAAAAGAATGAATTTTTCAGAGTAAAACATGATATTACATCTTCTTAAGATTTCGTCGGTAATTTCATTCAGGACGCGTACTTCCTCCTGACTTTATATATATGAAGCCTGACGTTGCCGTCAGCTCAGACAAGAACAGACCTGCAGGCCCGTGAGCGCACCCGCCTCACTAGGAACGTCGGCTTCCGTGACCCGCAGTGGGGAAAGGGTTCGAGAGTCCTGGACTCCGGGGGCGCCTGGGGTTGTGTCCGACGTTGGCTCAGGTCATGATCTCCAGGCTCAGGAGTTCGAGCCCTGTGTCGGGCTCTGTGCTGACGGCTCAGAGCCTGGAGCTGCTTCAGATTCCGTGTTTCCCTCTCTCTCTGACCCTCCCCTGCTTGCTCGCTCTCAAAAACACAGAATAAACATTAAAAAAAAAATAAAAAAGAATCCCTGGGCTCCTATCAGAGATGCTCTTCCCCCTCCGCACCTCTCTGCCCTGAGCATCTAGACGGCACCACACATTTCGGGGGTGGGGCAGATTCTACCCAATATTCAACCCAAAGACACATGAGGAGAGCCGCACCGCCCCCCATCCAACACGGGCGTGTATGGAATTTATAGGACTCGTTTTGGCACAAGCCGCTTTAAAACTCAGAGCTGGGACAGCGGTCAGGCCTTGAGTGACAACGACACGGTGGTGAGTCTCTCGATGACGGAGCGGACTCGTCCGCCGTGTTAGAGTCCTGTCTCCAGGGAGCTTTGTGTGTTTGGTCTTCAGAGCAAGGTTGAGGCACCCGGGGGCAGTGGGGGGACAGGAGGCGTCGGGCGGGACGCTCTCCTTTCCCTGACAGCTTTTAAGTAGGCGTGTGCACACTCCGAGTAAAGAGAAATAGTTTTAAAGGTTGGGTTTTGTTCGGGTCTTTTGTTTTTCTATTAAGAAAAAAAACAAAAAACCTCCCAGGACAGTCTCTTGCTGCTGTTAAAGGTCTTTGGCACCTCAGAGACTTTACCACTTCAGGGCAAATATGCGGGAAGCGGGAAGAATTCGAAGCTTCCCGTCCCGTAGCCTGTGTGCAGAAAGCTGAAAATCACTCAACGACAAATAATAACACAAGAAGCATCCGCTTCAGGAGCGGGAGCAAACAGTAGTCCTGTAAAGTCAAGGCTCAGCACACTGGGACTTTCCTCCGTGAAGGATCTAGAACTGTCCACGCCTGGACCTGGGATCCCCTGGCTCCTGGGACATGTCCCTGCCTCAGACTCAGGGCTTCATCCCGTCGGGTCGCCTCCCTCTGCAAACACACACAAACCCGGGTCCCCACAGGTTCCGAATGGGGGACCCACATTCCCTTCTCGATCGTGCTTGACCCGGAATCCAGTCGGGGCCGGACTCGGAGTGACGGTAAAGCAGCATCGGACACCCCCAGAAGACAGGACACGGGGCGACTCTTTCCTGCAGGCAGCCCCTCCCCAAGCCCACTTCCAACAGAGAAGGTAGGACGCGCTTCCCAATAAGGAAGAGCATCACCACCAAGTGAGTCGGCAATGGTATCACACGTGTGCCGGCCTCCGGAGCGATGCTTCTGGACGGAAGACAGCAGAGGTCAGAAAATAGCTCACGTTCATCGCGGACGCGCGGTCTGCCCAGAACAGCAGGGACATGACTTGGCCGTAGGCATCACTCGAACGTCAGGAGAAGGTGCTGTAATTTTCTTCGTTTACAAACAGGGAACCCAGATCAGACTGTGTGACGAGTCCGAGTCCCCGTGGGTTCAAGTGACAAAGAGCCAGGAGCAGACACCACTCGTCCTCTCCCTTCCCTAGAGAGACAAGAGGGTCTTCCAAATGTTATCCCTATTACTGAAATGACACTTTTATTTTAGATAATTTTTTAAACAGAGAGATGTAAAGACACCTCAACTCAGCCACCTTTGCACAGTGAGCCGCGACACCCCCTCCCCGTGACTGTGGCGGCATGTGGGTCCCCGCGGAGGACGTTTGCTCCCTGTGGTCTGCCTTTCTTTCCTCCCAGAAACGGGGCTGAAAGCTGTGCACACGCCTGCGTCCCGGCCTTCCCTCCCCCCACGTGGGGCTCAGCAGCCTCTAAGCGAATGAGGAAGGGAGCGTATAGACGGTCAGGCCGGAAGCACGGCTGGAGGGCTTCCTCCCAGCTGTTAGGGGGCATGATCCGCAGCTACCACAGTTCACTGGCTTCCCCCCTCGGGTCCATCTGCTCTCATAAGCCTGGGAGCCGCCAGGCAGCCCGGCCACTGAGGGCATCAGACGCTTGGCCCCACCCGGCTCCCAGTGTGGGCCCCCAAATGTTGGCCAGCTCCCAGGCAAGGGCACCAAGCCCTAAAGGAAAGCCCTGGAACTCCCCCTGCCCTTGGACTCTGGGCGTGTGTGTGTGTGTGTGTGTGTGTGTGTGTGTGTGTATGCATGTGCTCATGTGCATAGCACTGTGGGTGTGCATGTGGGTGTGCACGTGCATGCATGTGGGGTGTTAAGAGGCAGCCTCCTCCTTCTGGACTTACCATTCCCAGCTTCATGCCGTCCTCAGGTCACCTCATAATCCTGATGGAAAAGGGAGTCCTGAATGTCCTCGTCCTGGGACAGATCTGGAATGTACCTTGCCCGCTGGAGCAGTGAGAGAAGGGGTGTTGGCTGCCCTCTCTGGTCACTCTCCGTGGTGTCGGACCCACTTCCCACCCTGGGCACGCTGGGCCCTGCGTGTGGTGCCTGGTGCCCCTCTGGCCACACTCGTGGTCAACACACCATCTTTGTCCTGTCTCCTTACTTGAGACTTTCTTTGAGGACAAATCTTTGCTGACCTCACAACTGACGGTGGCCCCTCCCCCATCCAAGTCCCCTTTGCCCCATCCGCTCGATGCCAGGGCCTTCCGTCCCCCCCGCCCCTTTCTTGGGCAGAAATAACAAAGGGGCTGATGGCATCTGGGCAGCAAGCTTGGATCGCTCTGCCTTTTTGCCCTTCTTTTAAGGTCAGAGTGAAAATGCTTCCCGGTTCTGTATTTGACCTACAACTAACCCAGCGTCAAATGGGCAGGTGTTTCCTGGCGTCTTTGAGACAGTTGTGTGGTCGATCAGACCTCCAAGCCACGGATGCCCCCAGGACGTCACCACTTGTGTATTCGGTCGCCAAGTCTCCCCTGGATGCTGTGGGGAAGGTGGTTCCCGGAAATGCGCTAGGACCCCAAAGGCCTGGACAGCACTGTGGCGGAGGTGGGGGAGGGGCAGGGAGGTTGTCTCTGAAGAGGTGAAGACGCACTCTGTACAAAAGGGATTGTCAGGACCGCAGTAGAGCTGCGACCCGGCCGTCGGCTAGGACCTTGATATTGCAGCTGTGTGGTTATGTACGGGGACTCTCGGTCCCAAATCCCAGCTCTGCCACTTAGCCTGTGTCTGGTTTTAGGCAAGACTTCAACTCTCTGTGCTTCAGTTTCCAAATCTGTATAGTCAGGTGACAATAATGGCCGCCACCTTATAGATTATTGTGAAGAATTAATGCATTACTGCATATAAGACATTTAAAACTCTCCTTGGAACATAGAAGCATTTACAACGATTATTTCAGAAACTCAGGTAGAGACAGATCAGGGATTGGGTCAGGCACCAGGTGACCAGGTTTTCCGACTGGTTTGGAGTCCAGATGCAATATTCTCTCACAAGTCAGTCACTAGGATTTTCAACCCAAACCTCTACAGGGTATGGATAAGCCGGAAATGGGAGATGCTGCCAAGAGCCGGTTTCTTTTTGATCTTTATTTAAAGGGTATTAGGAAATTCTGCAGTATTGAAAAAGCCTACAGTGAGCCTAGTGTAGAGATAGAACTTTTAAAGCAGACAGATCAAAGAGGCAGCCGCCGGTGCTCCCAACATCTGAAGTCATCCTTATAATCACTCGTCAGACCGCCTGGAGGTCAGCGGATGACCGTGTGGCTCATCATCCCCAAACCCACGGGCTTTCCAGGCAATGGAACCACAGAGCCTGGTTTTCTCCCTATGATTAGGAAAAGGGAAATGAATGACCTTGCACCAAGCACTCGGTTGTGTGCCCCCTGCGAGGCCACCTCATTAATCCCTATGACAACTCTATGAGGTGAAGAGGATTCTGCCCTTGATTCAAATGAAGAAGCCAGTGCTCAGAGACACTTAATAACTTGCTCAAGGTCACACGACTTGACAAATGGGCAGCCAAGATTCAATTCCAAGTCTGCCCACAGCACACAGTCTTCCTACTACCCACTGGGGAAATAGCCTTGGATTCTGAGTCCTTGGAAAAGTAAAGAAAAAAAAAGTTGGGAATTTCTTACATCCTCAAACCCTGTCTCCCCTCACTTCCCCCCGCCCCCGGCCCCCATGTGCTGGAGGCTCAAAGGCAGAGAAGCCACGACCGACTGCCCCTGCCTTTAATGATGTGCTCAGGAGGACCCACCCTAGGGACCACCTGCTCACAAGCTTTTCCTATGCCTGCATGGTCTTCACATCCACCCACATCTCAGACACTCTGTCCCTCGTGATGGGTCTTCCACAGCCAGCAAGGTCAAAGCTACAGCACATTTTTCAGAGAGCCACATACAGCCTTCAGCAAGTGCTCCTCGGCCCCTCACTCAGGAGAGGTGAACATGATGTCTCTTTTATTGCTGGGAGTCCTATAACTCAGGGGTACTGCAGGCAGAAGGAAAAAGCAGGACAGACTTCAGAAGTAGAAGAAAAAGGAATACCCTTCATCGGTGTGCTGTTTAAACTCTCCCACCAGGGAACACTTTGTTTTTGATGGAACAGCTGACGTTTGTCTCCAGGAGCCCAAACTGAGAAAAATGGGGCAGCCACTATTTATCCCAGCCAGAGATTACAGTGTCCTGACCCCACCCCCCCTGAGGCTCTAGCAGACTACTCGACCACAATACACACACCGGAACCAACACGGCGTTCTCTCCACACACAGATGCAACAGCTGGTTGGCTGTTTTCCCCTCCACAAACAAGAGCTGACAAACAAGTTCCAGACAGACTCCCAGCTGGCGTGCTGCCCTCTGCTCCCCTGGCACAGATGCCATGTGCCCCCATTAGTGTAAATCCACAGGGATTTTAGAGGTTGAGCTGAAGTGCCAGGACCATAGGTAAGGAAATTAGATTTTGGGAGCAAATTCATGGTGTGTGGAAGGCAAGGTTTCAGGCTGATGATGTGGCCAAATGTTTCAGGAGCATTTTTGGATCCAAATCGGCTTGTGGGGAGTGGTAGACGGCGGTGACAGTCCACCTGTAGGCCCTCAGCACACTTCAGCACTGTGGGAGTGGACAGTTCCCCGGTCTCCTCCCCTCCACCCCCTCCCTCAGCAGACAATGGTGATCGTCCACCCTTAGCCCCTCAGCACACTTCAGCACTGTGAGTGTGGACAGTTCCCTGGTCTCCTCCCCTCCACCCTCACCCCCAGCAGACAATGGTGATCGTCCACACTTAGCCCCTCAGCACACTTCAGCACTGTGGGCGTGGACAATTCCCCAGTCTCCTCCCCTCCACCCTCACCCTTTCCCTGACTGGTTTGCATCAGGGCTCTCTGCACTTGCTCCCATACAGCTGGAGATATGGGGAAGATAACACCCTAGAGGGAACCCCAGGGGAAAAAACGGCAGGTGGTAGACAAATGGCCCGGTCTCACTCTCCTCGAGGTGCAAGGACGAGAGGCATTCTGTGCAGCGCTTACAGGGTCCCCAGTGGGACTGACGCTCAGCTGAATACAACGGCAACTATCTCCCTAGCAAATTCTCTCACTACATTTCCTCCTACCCTATTCCACCCCCACCATCCCTGCTCCTACTCCTTGGGATCGGTTCTTTATTAAAGCACCTGTACCCAAATCCTTGTCTCAGGCTCTGCTTCTGAGGAATCCAAACCAAACTTGGGAAGCCACCCCTCAGAATGGAATCCTGGAACTCAGTTGCTCCCTTCTAAGGTAGCAATAAGGACCCCATTCGTGGGTGACAGGGTGATGCCTCTTATTACAGCCTCTGGGTTTTTTTTTTTTTAATGTTTATTTATTTTTGAGAGAGAGACCATGCACAAGCGGAGGAGGGGCAGAGAGAGACAGAGATGGAATCTGAAACTGGTCCCGGGCTCCGAGCTGTCAATCAGAGCCCAACACAGTCGGGACACTTAACTGACTGAGCCCCCCAAGCACCCCACAGTCTGTATTTTAAAGTCTATTTTTTCCGATATCAGTATATCTATCCAGCGTTATCCTAGTTCCATTTGCACGAAATATATTTTTCCCTCCCTTCACTTTCAGTCTTTACATCTAAAGTGGGTCTCATAGGCAGCAGACAGATGTGTCTTTTTTAAAAAATCCATTCAGCCACTCTGTCTTTTGATTAGAGCATTTAATTCATTTATATTTAAAGTAATTATTGGGACACTTGGGGGGCTCAGTCAGTTAAGCTCCTAGTTCAGCTCAGTCATGATCTTACAGTTTGTGGGTTGGAGCCCCACATCAGGCTCTAGGTGGACAGTGCAGAGCCTGCTTGGGATTCTCTCTCTCTCTCCCTCTCTCTCTGCCCCTCCCCACTTGTTCCTTCTCTCTCAAAATAAAAAAAGACTTTAAAAAATAAACCAATTATTGATAACTACATACTTCTTACCATTTGGTAACTGTTTTCTGGCTGGTTTTTTACTTCCTCTCTGTTTCTTTCTTCTTATCTTGTTCTCTTCCTTTGTGGTTTGATGACTTTCTTCAATGGTGTGCTTTTATTCCTTTCTCTGTATCATTTGTGTACTTACTCTCAGTATTGGTTTTGTGGTTACCATGAGGCTTACGTATAACTTACATCTGTAACAATGTTGGTAACAACTTAAGTTTGATCCTATTCTAAAGTTCAACATCTTTCACTCCCCTCCCACATTTTATGTTTTTGATGTCACCTTTTCCATGTTTTTATCTTGTGTATCCTTTAACTAAGTATTATAATTTTAGTTACAAACAAAAGTTACTACTGTTGTCTTTTAACCTTCACACTAGATTTATAAGTGATTAATTCACTACTTTTACTACACATTTACCTTTCCAGTGAGATGTATTCTTTCTTAACTTTTCTTGTTACTATTTAGCACCCTTTCTTTTTACCTTAAAGAAATCCCTTCATTATGTCTTATACAGCTGGTTTGGTTGTAATGAACTCCTTTAGCTTTTGCTTGTCTGGAAAACTCTTGATCTCTCCTTCAATTCTGAATGATAACTCTGCCAGGTAGAGGATTCTTGGAAGTGTTTTCGTTCAGCGTGGTGATTACATCACACCACTTCCTTCTGGCCTGAGAAGTTTCTGCTAAAAAAAATCTGCTGAGGGGCAGCTGGGGGGCTCAGTCGGTTAAGCGTCCGGCTTCGGCTCAAGTCATGATCTCATGGTTCATGGATTTGAGCCCCGCATTGGGCTCTGTGCTGACAGCTGAGAGCCTGGAGCCTGCTTCACATTCTGTGGCTCTCTCTCTCTCTCTGCCCCTCCCCTGCTCATGCGCTCGCTCGCTCGCGCTCTCGCTCTCTCTCTCTCTCTCTCTCTCTCTCTCTCTCTCTCTCTTTCTCTCTCTCAAAAATAAATAAAATCTTAAAAAAATTTTTTTAAATCTGCTGAGTTTCTTATATCTTGTTTATAACAAGATGTTTTCCTCCTGCTGCTTTTCATATTATGTCTTTGCCTTTACATTTGACATTTTAATTGTAATGTGTCTTGAAGTGGAAGGTCTTCTCACTTAGAACTCTCTGGCTTTCTGGGTCTGGATGTCTGTTTCCTATCCCAGGCTGGGGAAGTCTGCAGCCATGATTTTTTCAAATAAAATTTCTGCCCCTTTCTCTCTCTTTTCTGCTCCTGGGAGCCCTACGATACAAGTGTTAGTCCATTTGATGTTGTCCTGCACGTCCCTCAGGCTCTCCTCACTTTTCCTTTCATTCTCTGTTCTTTCTGTTGCTCTGGTTGTGTAAGTTCCACTGGCTTGTCTTCAGGCTCGCTGATCCCTTGTTCTGCCTCATCTGGTCTGCTGTCCGGCCCCTCGAGTCCATGTTTCAATTCAATCATCGTCTTCAGCTCTGTGGCTGTTATTTCGTGCTTCCCTCTGTTTGCTGAAGCTCTCACCACATTCAGCCATTCCTCTCCCCCCCCCCGCCCCCCAGGCAGTGAACGTTTTATGAGCATTATTTTGAACTTTTATCAGGTAAATTGCTTATCTCCATTTCATTAAGGGTTTTTTTCTGAGGTTTTATCTTGTTCTTTCATTTAGAACATCATCCTCTGTTCTTTACTTTGCTTGATTCTCTGTGTTCGTTTCTATGCAACAGAGGAGACAACCAGCCCTCCCTCCTTCCTGCAGGAGGAGAGCCTTGTCATTGCACCGAGCCCCAGCTCCGCGTCATCAGCCCTCTGAGCTTGTCCAAAGCAGCCTGTTACAGTTTTAACAACTCCAAGTAACTGTGGATGGGCCAAGACCCGCCAGAACCTCGGCACCTAGATCCGGGCTGTTTGGAAGCCAGACCCTTTGGGAGCAGCTTTTTAAGATGTGTAAATATATACAGTCCTGCGGGGCCACAAGTGTAAGCCCCGTTGGGCGCCGGGGCCAGGCGATGTCCCCCCGGGCAGCAGCCACAAAACCTGGGGCAGCAGTTCATGGAACCCACCCTCCCCACCAGCGCTCCGACAGAGCAGAGGGAGGGCATGAAGATGGCACCCTCCTTCTGAGGTGTCTGGAAGGGATCACGGTCAGCTCCCAGGTGTGTGTTTAATTAGAGGACTGCCCCTCCGGCCACAGCATGAGGATTCGCCTCCTTCACGAAGGACAGAGGTCCCAGAACTCATGCCTCTTCCTGTGTTCTGGGGTTCGTAGCTGTTTAAGAATTACTTCTCCATTTGTTGCATCCTGTGGGACCCCAAGTCTAAATCCCACCGGCCACCAGAGCCAGGTGACGTAGTGTTATTTTTTGGCAACAGCTGCAAAAATCAGGGCACCAGGCGGGGTCCGAGCCCTTTTCTGAGTGACCCCAATTATAGTCCCGTGAGACCAGGGTCATAAGGTCCCCTGGCCTCCAGCATCAGGCAGTTGGGGGGGGGTCCCCTGCGCCATGTGGCAAAGATTCGGGCACCAGATGCCCCCTTGCAGGAGATAATGATGTTCTGAAGCGCAGGGGTGGAGAAGCGTGAAGGAGGCGCCCACCCCTCACCCCAGAGAGCTCCCAGCTGAGCACTGCTGGATGTGCGCTACAGTGGGTGCCGTCCTCCAGGCCGACTCGTTAACACCAGCAGGCGCGCCTCGTCCACTTCACGTCTGGGCGTGACCGCTGCCTCCGAGGGAGGAGCCGCCGATCACACTCTCCTCCATGCGGCCCCACGCGGATATGCGTCCGGCTCAAGAGATGACCAGTTTTCACCAACAGGCTTTAATCGTCAGCGACTTAAACCTGGTAACACATTAGATCAGGACCCTTGTGGATTTCCCCCACTTCCTGGGATCCAGTTCCTGGTTGACTCCTGTTTGCCTCCGCTTGCAATGTCCCCGAGTGGAGCGCTCCCCGGACCTCTGCGACCACATGGCTCCTTCCCACCCCGTCCTGGCTCTCCACGTCCAGTGCGTGGCGGGACTCAGTCCTTGTCACACCTCCCACTCCCTCTCATCTTCTGCCGAAGCCCGGGACCTCACTGCCCGGAGGAGGTCTGTCTGTCCGCACCTCGTGCCCACCTGCGTCTATTCTCACCCGATTCTCCGTCAGCTGCCCTGACCCCCCTCCGCCAGGAGGGGCCGTGTGTCCCTCCCAGGTGGTCCCAGGGGCTCACCATGCTCAGCCCACATGTAATTATGAAGATATTTCGCTGTGATCTATTGACTTGTGCGTATAAACCACAGCACTCTAAGCTTTATGAGAACAAAGACTGTGTCCTACCGAATCCTATGACCCCAGAGCCTAGCACTTTTCAGGGCACATGGACGGTGCTCAGGAAATATCTGTTGGGGAAATGAGGTTGGCGTAAAACAGCGTAACTACGGTGTGTCCTTACAGTCAGTTCATGAGTGCGTCACGCTCCTACAGACGTTGTAACGAGGTGCCCCAAGCTGGTCAGCTTGAGACCAAGAAATTAATTCTGCCCCAATCCTGGCAGCCAGACTACAAGATCAAGGCATCTGCAAGGCTGTGCTCCACCTGAGACTCTAGACAGAGCCCTTCCTTACCTCTTCCTGCCTCCTGGTGGGGGCACCCACCTTCGGTGACCCTTGGTGACCTTGAGTGACCGCTTCTTCTGCCTCTGTCATTGCGTGAACTTCTCTCTGCACGTCTGTCTTTATCCACTGCTTTCCTCTTCTTACAAGGACACCAGGTGCTATGGACTGAATTGTCCCCCTCAAATTCCTAATTACTACCACAACCACATCACTGACGGATAACTGGGCTCAGAAAGCTTCTCAGGGCGCCTGGGGGCTCAGTCGGTTAAGCATCGACTTCAGCTCAGGTCACGATCTCACGGTTTGTGAGTTTGAGCCCCGCGTCAGGCTCTGTGCTGACAACTCGAAGCCTGGAGCCTGCTCTGGATTCAGCGTCTCCCTCTCCCTCTCCGTCCCTCCCCTACTCATGCTCTGTCTCTCTTTCAAAAATAAATAAACATTTAAAAAAAATTAATAATAAAATAAAGAAAAAGGAAAGAAAGCTTCTGTCACTCCCTGTCTCAGTCACTTTGAGGCCCCGCAGCAAAATACCAGAGACCGTGCAGCTGGAGTGGGAGCTGGAGGCCAGATGTCCATGATCCCGGCACCGGATCCGTGTCCAGTAACAGCCCGCTTCCTGGTGTGCAAACGGAGGTCTTCTTGGGGTGTCCTCACGTGGGGGACAGCAGAGAGGCAGGGCAAGCTCTCTTCTGAAGGGGCACGAATCCCGTGTGAGGCCCCACCCTCCTGACCCAATCACCTCCCAAAGGTCTCACCGCCCAACACCATCATATGACATATGAGTTGAGGGGTCACACGAACCCAGTCCGTAGCACAGCCCCCAAGCCCCCTCCTCCAAGGGTGACGGAGAGGGCGTACGGTCTGCGGCGCGTGCGTGGGGACCTCAGGCCGGCAGTTGGTTACTAACGGAGTCCAGCCAGGAAGACGGACAGTGTTAAATTTCTGAATGTTTTGAGTGGATTCTAAGAGGATGCGTTATTCTCCCAGGCATCAAGATCCGACGAGAGGACCCTCAGAAAAGGCTGAAACGGGAGCACTTCCTGTGTGGCTTTGAGCAACAGTAGGGTGCCCTCTGCACCTGAGCCAAGGCTCACGACCCCCTGAGGGGTCACACCTGCACGCGTGCCCGCAGCCCGGGGCGCTCAAGGCCTGGGGGACCGGCGTGTGTCGGTCACCACACGAACCACCGGCTGCCTTGGGAGGATCTCCTTGGTTCAGCCGGTTCCGGGAGGTGGCGGGAGGGAGCCTGCAGGGGGTGCCGGAGCCCGGTCCCTCCTCCTGGCAGGAGCTCGTGTTAAACTTTCAGGGATTTTAGGAGCCAGTTGTTAAAACAGCCATTATTACAAAATCTAGTGTGTACGTTCACAGTTAAGTCATAATAAAAACAGAAGTGGTGAGGACTGAACATTCCTCGCTCCCCGATGAGTCTACCACACCTTACTGTTCTGTGACCTCGAGGTCACCGAGTCTGCCCCGGGGGGGCCGCGTGCCGTGCCCCAGGGCCCCTGCGTCTCCCGCCGTCCCCACAGACCAGCCGTGGTAGGACGGACACCACGGCAAACAGCCGCCACCACACACCAGGCCTGACTTCCTGTCTCGCAGATGTTCTAGACTTAGAAACATGAAGCGGTGCCGCTGGGGCAGATGAAACCTGGAGTGTGTTGTGAGCGTGCCCGTTGGTTCTCTGTGGAGAACGCAGCTGGGGAGACGCCCTCCCCGTGTCTGAAACCCTCGTCCCGTTCAGGGGTGAAATCACTCACGTTGTCGACGGACGGGTGACGTCCAGACGCGCACCTCTGTGGTGTGTCTCGTCCGCCAGCGTGAGCAAAGGCACGAGCGGACGACGTGTCGGAGCGTGGCGAGCACGGCTGATTGTGAATAATACGGAGTCTGGCAAAAATCAACCCGAGCATCTGTGAGAATCAACTCACCATATGGAATTTACAGCAAGGAGTGCGGTCTATTGTACTCTTACTTGCAAACTGTGCGCTGCGTATCCGTCAGTAAACACACATCGACGTGTGTGCACAGGTGTGCGTGCGTTTGCGGAGAGCCGGCTGGTTCGCGTCACCAGCGCACACCGACTCCGAGCACCGCCAACCTTGACCCTGTGAGCCCCACGGCCCTCCCAGCGCTTCCCTCCCGGTGGCCACAGCTCAGCTCTGATCCTGGAAATGCCACGGTCACGGCCTTGACCCCGCAGGGGCCAGAGAGCAGGGGTCGCAGGGCCGGATACTTCCAGGCATGAGATTCTGCGAAGCTGGTTGAAGACCCTGGGGTCTTAGGGGACAGAGGAATCTGTTTTCTGGGACCACTTATCCGGAGGAAACATCATTTTGGCAGAGACGCAGGGTCCGCCTGCAGCCCCCCTGTTTCGGTGGGTCAGTCCTGGACAGGCAGGCAGGTCTAGGCTGAGGACCGTGGTCTTGGCGTTCATGTGCCTTCACAAAGACTCTCACTCTGCCTCGACTCCCGTCTGCCTCCCCTAAGCCTGTAGGGCGGGCTCAACCCCATCCATCCCCGTAGGGCCTGCCTCATCAGGTTGTCGCAGGAACCCTGCTAAGTCAGCTTACAGAGAAGCCCTACCCTGCATGTCCGGAGGGGTCCCCACCGTCCCCAGGGGATGTCTGGGCACCTGGCCTATTGTCAGCAAGAAGCTGGACCCAGTGCTGGGCTCTCTTGACAAAGGACTTTTCCTCTTTCAAACTGGGGTAAAGTATACGTCCAATTTCCCGCCATAATTCTTTTTTGGCGACAGCTCAGTGGCGTCCAGCACGTTCACACGGCGGCGCCGGCATCCTCACCCTCTCATCCATCTCCAGACTGAGGCTCCGCCCAGGAAACACCGAGCGCCGCCCCACAGCCCCCGCCCCCCCGCACCCGCCTCACTGCCTTCCGTCTGGGGCTCCGACCACCCCAGGCTCCTCACAGAGGCGGAAGCATAACAGCCTCGTTCTCCCGTGAATGGTTCATTCCCCGAGTGGGGTCGGCATTTCCTCCCTTCCCAAGGCTGACTGGTACCCGCGGTGCGGGCCTGCTATTCTGTGTCCCCCCGCCCGCCCGTGAGCACCCCGGTGGCTCCCACACTGTGACTATTAGGAACGGTGCGGCTGCAGACGTGAGCGTGCAGACCCCTGTGCCAGGCTGAAGGCCAGTTTTAGTTTTCTGGGGGTATTGATGCCCAGGAGCAGAAATGCTGGATCATGTAGTAGTTTTTAATTTTTTGAGGCTGTTTTCCGCAGGGGCTACCCCATTTTACATTCCCACCACAGCACGGGGTCGGGTTTCTCCGCGTGCTCGCCAACCCTGTTGTTTTCCACGGTTTTGATGAGGCGGCTGTCCCGAGGGGTGTGAGGCCGTGTCTCATTGCCCGTCTCGCTTCCCGGATGATGAGAGGCGGAGAGCATCTACTCCTGTGATTCTTGGCCGCGTGTCCGTCTTCCTTGGAGAAATGTCCGCTCAACTCCTCAGCCCTTTTTTTGAACAGGATTGTTTGGTTGGTTGTCGTTGAGTTGTAGGCGTTCTTTATATATTCTGCGTACTAACCCCTTATCAGTTACGTAGTTTGCAAATCTTTTCTCCCATTTGGTGACACTGTCTTTTTACTCTGTCATTAGTGTCTTTTGATGCACAGGACATATTACTTTGATGTAGTCCAGGAAATTTCGCTTTGAATTTCAAAGCACAACTAATTCCAGCAAGCCCTTGGGCCCGGCCTGGGCCAGCCTCGTGTTAGGTTCTGGGCAAAGAGAGGGCCAGAGTGCCTGCAGCCTGCACGCTGGACAGACTCAGCTACGGCACCCAACACAGAGCTCTCTAGAAAACACACACACACACACACACACACACACACACACACACACACGTGCACACGAGCAGAGGTCGGGCAGAGCAGCCTCACAGCTAAGGAAACATCTGGCTCTTTCCAAGCTCCCTCACCCGACCGAAGGGACTCTAGGACAGTTGGCCGGCAAAGCGTGACTCTCCCAGCGCCCCTGAGAGACAGGAGTCACGGTGGGAGGCCCAGCAGACCCCGGGAGGCAGGAAATGAGAGGAATGTGTTGGGGACCCCGTTTCCACCCCCAGGACTACAGCCCCAGGACCCCCGTGAGGCCTGGTGACTCGCTGGGGACGGGGGCCTGACTCGCCCCACCCCCAGCCCCATCTGCAGAGGGGATAAAGATCCATTCGTATTCATAAGACCATTGCCGGGGAAGATTAATTAAAAGGCGAGGGTATTTTTAACCATCTGTACTAATTTAGGGGAAGAATTTAGAAATATAATTGTATTATCTGTAACTGAGGAATTCACAGATCCCTCTTGGAATCAGAATATTAATGTGTCTCTCAAAGAGACTCAGCAACACGCGCAACATCGCGGCTGCCATCCCTCCTAAATTAGCCCAATTAAATCAGGATCATTTTAAGTGTTTGGCTCTGGGGGCGGGGGTGGGAGACAGGCAGTCACACACCAGCAAGGCGAGGGGCGGGCACTCCCCTCCCCCCAGCTTGGGGAGGCCACGACGCCAGGCTGACAGCCAGCTCCACGCCTTTGTCCGGTCCCCAGGGCTGGGACTCCAGCCCGAGGGGGTGGGCACGCATGTTCTCCCGTAAATAACCAAATAACCTGCAGCAGGGAAATCAAACCTGCCTCCGGGACAGACGGGGGGGGGTGCTCGGAGATGCAGCCCCGAATCAGCTGCGCGGGTCCTCGGACCTCAGAGGCGGTGACCCAACACCTCTGTCCCCACGGGGCCCACGGGAGGCACCAGCCCTCAGTGTGGCCAGACTAGTCATTTATTGAAAAACACAAAGCCCCAAATCCCCTGGACAGGGCGAAACACTGGGGCGGTTGGGAAGGCTTCTTCTGGGTGGGGGCACCTGGGGGGGGGTTCCCATGTGCCGGGGCCTGGGGCCGTGAGGGCCGAGCACTGACATTCAGAAGGGCACGCCCTCCTCCCAGCTCCTTCTGCTCCCGGAAGGCTTCGCCGAGCACCCCCTGCCCCCCACAAGGCCCGCAGGGTTCGGGGATTTCACTGAATTTCCCAACTCACGTTGCTGTAGGTGCTGTCGGGTCAGCGGATCACGTAGGGTGGACGCTGGGCTGCAGAAGGCGGTGCGATCTCCAGGCGCACCCCACGTGCACACATGCCCTTGCACGCCCACACGTGTGAGCGCATACGTGAGCACATGAGTGCACGCACACCCGTGCACGTGCACACAGGCTCTGGTGCTGGCGCGCACCAGCAAGGTGACTTTGGGCGAGTTCTGAAACCCTCGCTGAGTCCCCAGTGACTCGCCTGTGGGTAAGACACCCGCCCACGGGGGTCGTAGGAACATGGGCTCTAGCGGCCCATTTGTTTCAAGAAAGCACAGTTGACAGGCGGGACCCTGACCCAGGAGACCTGGTCCTCTCTCCGCGCCCCCCACCCCACCGTTCTCATGCCCCCTGAAATAGGGGAGACACCCACCAAGTGTCGGGGCGGCGAGCCATCTTCCTAAAGGACCAGGACGGAAGTCACCATGGCAGCAGCGGGCACCTTCCCTTCCGGACGCTGCAAAGCTGGACCCTCCTCTGGGACATTTCCCCAGGTAAGCGTTATGCTCGGAGAAAATGAAAGGGAAGTAACTCCCCAGGGCCGCATCCGGAATATTCTGTGAGACACTGGACGTGTGGGAGGGAGGATCCAATGATGCCTCAGCCCCTCCCCCCCTCCATGCACACATGAAGAACCAGATCAAAGTGCCTCCCCAGTGAGCAATAAACACCTGCTGTCGTCAGGGGGGTGGGACTGTCATCGTGGGGGATGGGGTCTGCCCTGGGGGAGGGACCGTGTCCTGGGGGAGGGACCGTGTCCTGGGGGAGGGACCGTGTCCTGGGGGAGGGGCTCTCTCCTGGGGGAGGGGCTCTGTCCTGGGGGAGAGGCTCTGCCTTGGGGGAGGGGCTCTGTCCAGGGGAGGGACTCTGTCCTGGGGAGGGGCTCTGTCCTGGGGGAAGGGCTGTGTCCAGGGGGCGGGGCTCCGTCCTAGCGCTGGAGTAATATCCATTCCTCTGCCCACGTTGCTCTGTCCATCACTCAGTCACTTGACCCTGCCTAGTTATAAGGAGGCTGAGAAATGGGATCCCTGCCTGGAAAAGCAATTCCCAGCTCAGGCTCCCCAGCTTGGAAGGGAGGGCCCATCTTCGATGGACAGCCGGCTGTCTCCGCCCTGACTCCCAAGAGCCCCATGGTGGTTCCAGCGATTTACACCAAGAATGCATAAAAACGAGGGTCTGTTTCCGGGCACGGACTCGAGCCACCACCAACTCTCCACACTAAGGGGACGAAGGTGGGCACAGACGTCATCCAGACCCGGTTCCGTTCCGCCGGGAGCTTAGAGGCTGTTCCTATTCCAGATCTCTGGCTGTTCCCAGGCCGGCGAGGGCCACGGGGGACCGAGTTTTCTTCATCAAGTGCCCCAAAGTTTCACGTGAGGAGAGAGAAGCCGGATGGGTCGCCAGACAATGTCAGGTTCAAGGAAGAAGGGCTCTCGGGTCATGTAATGTGTGGACGTGCGTCTCGCCTCTGTCTTGTCTGGAAGGGAGTCAACCTGAGTCACAAACGTAACCCAGATATCAGCTGGGTCCCCTGTGGGGCAGTCTCCACGGGGACTTGATGACTTGCATTCAGAGGTCTGATTTGTAGTCCGTGACCAGACCTTCCGGAAGCTTCTCCCCTCCCTTCCCTCATCCTCTTGCAGGGACAGCCCCAGGAGCTCTCCATGACACCTGGCACCCGCTCTTGTCACCTCCTCCTCTTCACCACACCTCTGTGACGTCACCGAGCCCTCATGCATCCAGACACCTCTCTGCTCCAAGCTTCCCTCTGACCCGGCTTCACCCCAAACCCAGAGGACAAGGAGGGAGCCCCCGCAGCGAGTCCTGGAGGGCGCCGACCCCCTTCGGCGGGCAGGGGGAGGAGGCTGGCACCCTCGCCCTGTCACCCGAAGCACACCCAGTTCGCTGAGGCCTGGGAAAGGTCTGAGCAGGATGGAGCAGAGGCAAGGCGCTGACACAGAACTGGGACCGAAGCGCGTGCGGCAGGTTCCTGGGCTCCTTGCCGGGGAGGGTCCTGAATCAGCTCCGCCGGTGTGGACAAGGGACAGGGACACCAGAAAGCAAACCAAGTGCTCGGGGGGGGAAAAGCACGAATCAGTTATTGCCCGCACTTCCTGGGCACCAGCCGAAGACCAGAGGCTCCGGCCAGCCGCCCACACGGTGCTCTTCAAACCGCGCTGACCACCGCTTGCCCGACCTCGCCACGGGGCGCGGGCGTCTCTCCCTTGAGAGGGATGCCGTCTGGGGAGGTCAGGGGGCACGCAGCAGCCCCGTGAGGCCACCACCGGATGAATGCGGCCCAGAGGGTCCCCTGGAGCTAGGTCACACCCTGTAAGCCTGTTGCCCGTGGATTTCTGCTTTCCATCGGCTGATGGGAGCCAGGGGGGACTTCCCTCCCAGGGTGCCAGGGGCTGTCCCACCCCAAGTGGAAGCATCTGGCTGAAATGGAGCACAACCCAGCAAGTGCAGGCGGGAGGAGGTGGGGCCGAGGCCGGGGGCGAAGGGCGGGAGGCAGGAGAGCCGCGTTGCCGGAGACGCCGCCCAGCTGCACCCCCTCTGCAGGTCACGGGGAGCCACGGGGGCCGCCGCAGTGAGGTTCTCAGGGCGAGGGAAGCCCCCCCCCGCCCCCGCCTTGGCTCCTGCGTCGTGGAGATGCTAACACCTTTACGACACCCCACAGGGAGCCGGGGCCCCCTGAAGGCGAGCAGTCGAAACACCAGCCCAGACAGACGGCTAGGTCGCACACACTGGTCTGGGCTTCCGCTGGCGGGCTCTGGTCTTTGCCCTCGAAATCCAACCACACCTGTGGATCTAAATCGTCGCTCCTCTGGGTGCAGGCTCCCAGATCCCCTCTCCCTCCTAGGGGCCTGTTAACCACCCCACAGCAGGCGGGGGCTCCCCACCAGGCCTGGGGCGAGGCTGACCCCCACGACGCACCCGCTCTTGCCCTGGACTCTTTCTGCCACAGGCCCACGTGGGTCTGGGGTTCCCCGGCAGGAGAACGGCCTCCATGTGGTATCAAAGGGACCCCCACCAGGGCGCTCGCCCCCATGTGCCAGATGGGTCCCCGCTCCGCCTGTCCCGAGTGTGGCCCCGGGGCTGCGAGGAGCCGAGCACCAGCCTCCGTGCCCACGTGCGGCCTCGCCACCTCTGCTCCCCACACACCACCGGCGTCACCGTCCCCCAGGACTGGCGCTGAGCTGCTCATCAAACTGCCCGGCTGTCCGTCTGTCAGTGGCCATCACCGTGTCCCCGGGACAGACAGTGTGATGTAAAGAAACAGCAGTTCCGTTTGTGATTTAGATCAAGTTCCTGGACAAGACAGAGGCAGGACAGAGAGAAGGGCCGTGAGCAGTTCGGAAGCGAGTGGCCTCGAGCAGAGGCCGGACGAGGAGCGGGGGACGGGGGAGGGGGCCAGGCAGAGGGGGTGCACGGCACGCAGGCTGCAGTTCTGTCTCGCTGTGTCCCCCGAATTCCCTGTGCTGAAGCTCTGACCCCAGGGGGTGGGCATGTGGCGGGGGAGCCCTTGGAGGTGGGTGACATTAGGTGAGGTCAGTGGGGCTGATGGGGCCGGTGCCCCTGCAGGGAGGGGACGAGACGCGGGTGCCGCTCTCCACCGCGTGGGGACCCAGCAAGAAGCCCGCTGTGCCAGCCAGGAAGAGGGTCGTCAGCACACCCCGGGGGTGCAGACACCTGATTTCCAGCCCCTCGCACCGTGAGGGGCGAGTGTCTGGGTCTGAGCCCCGGCCCCAGGGCGCGGTACGAGCCGCAGACTGAGCTGGGACCCACTTGCTCCTCTTGCATTTTGGGGAAGCGTTTGTGAGGACCTGGTGTGACTTTTACTTTAAACGTGGGGCAGAGTCCAGCAACGGAGCCCCCTGGGCGAGGGCCGGCGCAGCGTGTGTCTGGCGCGTCTGAGGCGCAGTCACCAGGAGGTCGGTGTCACTGGGGGCCGAGGGCGGCTGTGCGCACAGGGAGCGGCCATTGCAGGAGGAGGGCCGGCGTCTCGCAGGGAGCCGTGACAAGATCTGCCCCCTGTGATAAAGGAACCTCCTGTGGCCGGCGTGACTGGAAAGGCCCTGGCAGGACAGAACCGGGGACCAGGAGGCCAGGTGGGTCCTGGTGGGTGGGCTCTGGGTGGGTGGGTCCCCTCTGTGGAGTCCAGGTTCAGTGCCCAGAATCAAGCCAAGGTCACCTTGGAGACGGGCCATGTCTTGGGCCCCTCCCTGCCCCCCAGCCTCCCTCACCCCCCAGCCTCCTCGCCACCCCTGCCGGCCCCCGGGGCTGTCTGGGCCTCAGGGGGACTTCAGGAGGATGGTCTGTGCCGTACGGAACACACGCGAACTGTGAGGCCAGGTGAAGTCGCCAGAGAGGCTGCGTGCAGAGCGCAGAGCAGGGGGAAAAAGACAATTTACAATTGCAAATCGGACCGCCTCTCTTCGAGGCCGCCCGGTAATCTGGCTCACGAGACAGATGGCAGAGAAGCATTCCAGGATCATGTTATAACACATCGCTGAACAGCCAAGAGCAGACGTGTTCCAGAAGGGCCGGCTGCTGTCATTTCACCTTGCGGGGCTGGGACAGGTGGCGGGGGCCGGCCCCATCCGCCGCGACCTCTTCTGGCCGTCCCTGGGCCCACCCTCTCCTCGCCGCAGGAGAGTCAGAGCCACACCTCAGGCCACCAAGACCTGAGAGTCACAGACGCATACATCACGCTCCACGCAGCTGTTCCTGGGGACGGGGCTGGGGAGGATGGCAAGAACCGTAGGTCCGGGAGGCGCCCAAGCACACCCCGGGCCAGAACACAGCAAAGAGCGTGGCTGGGGGCGGGGGGGGCGGGGGGACCCGAGGGAGGGAGGGACTGCAGATGGAGAAAGAAAAGCCGAAGATGGGGGACAGAAGCCCCTCCCCAGGTCGCTCTGCTGGATGCAAATGAGAACAGGTGTACAGAGCCCAGCACAGCTGCCATCCAGGACGCACACCCTTGATTTCACCAGTGCCGCCTGCACAGCCTTCCTGACGCCCAAACGCTGCTCTTTTTAGGGGAAAGAGAAGGCGTCGCTCCATGAATGGGTTTTCTTAGTAACCATGTTGTCATCCCCCGGGTGCATCCATTCGCCCGGTGACTGGGGGGCGGTCACTGGCAGGGAGCAAGAGCGATGGCAGAGCGAATCCAGCCCGCGCCGCGGAGGAGGCCGCGCTTCCGTGACCGGGGCCCCAGGAGGCCCGTGGGGGGTGGCCGGGCGGGGCCAGAGTGGGCACGGGGCTCCGGCCGGACTCGGGGGCCGGCAGGGGAGCTGGACGGAGGGAGGTGAGAGGGCCAGAGAGGACCCCGAGGCCGGGCGGGGCCGGCAGCAGGCAGATGGGGCGGAGGGGGAAAGGCGGGGTGTGCAGTTGGAACCCCCTGAGGACAAGCACCTCGGAGGGACAGAGGGACACAGCCGGGGACAGCTGGAGGTCCAACCAGACTGAAGGACTCTGGAAATTTCTACACCTGAGTCTTCAAAGCAAACTAGAAATTCTGAATGACACGCTAACAGAACGCATGTATGAGCAGTAAAATCTAAAACACACACGCGCGTGGATTGGACAGAGAGGGGTGGGTGAATCTGCAGAGGGAAGGAAGGAGGAAGGGGGCATCGGCCCCTACACCAGGACCTGCCTTTTCTGGCACCCACTTTGCTCCAAGCCGCCACTGGGGCGTTGGGAAGCACCAAGGATCCGGAAGGTTCTCAGGACCCAGTGCTGCTCTGTGAGATGTTAACTGTTTTCAGCATAAATCCAATACATTTCACAAACAATTTCCTTAATGCACCACCTGCTTCTCCCTGGGAGAAAAGAAGTGATTAATAATGTTAACAATGAAAATGGAAAACCCCCAAGATCATTTGAGGCTGTGCCAAGCCACACTTGGATTTGAATCAGGCCAGAGGACTTTGCTCGATGCAGAAGCCCTGGGTGGGAAGCGAGTCCCCAGCCACCCGGCCCGCCTCTCCCGCAGAGACAGCCATCGCCAGGCTGGGGCCACACGGTCCCCATCCCAAGGGACGCAGCCTGCTGTGGTCACCAAACACACAGGGCTGGCGTCTGGGGTTTTCCCTGGGGAGTCATCCCAGCAAGTGGGACTCACTTGCCTGCTCATTTATTCGTTTGTGAATCGTGAGGTTAACTCCACAAATATTTACAGAGAGCTCCCGCCAGCTCTGGGAGGGGAGGGCCGCGGCGGCGCTCGGGTGTCAGCCTCTGTCTTTCTGAGCCTTGGGCTCCGTGGGAGGTCTTGGGACCACTTTGCAAAGTGTGCTCCCGATTCCTCCGACCTGAAGACACCAGCTGGCTGGACACTGAGGCCGCAGATTCAAATTCTGCCCCGCTGGCTTTGAGCCTCAAAGAGTCCTTTCATCTCTGTGTCTCTGGAGCGGCCGTGAGAAAACGCCACAGACCGGGTGGCTTGACCAGCAGGAATGTCTTTTGTCACCACTGGGGAGGCTGGAAGTCCAAGATCAAGGTGTCGGCGGTTGATTCCTCCCCGGGCTCCTGGATGGACGCCTTCCTGCTCACAGGGTGCCCCCCCCCCCGACTACACACCTTGGTCCCAACTTCCCTTTTCTGAGGACACGGGTCATATTGGATGAGGCCCATCGTGACGCTCCTATTTGATACAAATAGGCACCAGGGCTTGGCACCTCAACACGCGGATTTGGGGGCACACAGAACAATGTCTGAGCCTGGACCTGCCCCGACGCCCTCCCAGAACCTTCCAGGCCCGTGCTCGTGTTCCTGACCGAGGACAGGAAGTGCTTTCCGGAAACCACAGCTCTCTGGCGGGCGGGAGAGGACGTTAGCAGGTGCTTGGCCGGCAGAGAAAGTCCTTTAAGAAAAGCTGAATTTGCTTGAAGAGACCAAGGATAAGGTCAGAAACGTGGTGCCTGATGGATCCGCTTCTCCGCACTGACTCTACTGCCCGCCCGGCCAGTGGTGTTAGACGCTAACCAGTACCAGCTCTGCGGAGGTAACAAATAAAAAAAAAATCAAAATAAAAAAAGACAGCTCCGTGGTGAGAGGGTTCTTGGCATTTCGTCTGAATTCCATAATGAATAATTGATATAAAGGCTTTATTGGAGCCCAGGATTCCACAATAAATGTTCCGTGAGAACATACGCGAATATTTCACCATCCATTTCTCTCTGGTGGATTCGGCTGACGGCCCAAACCAGATCTGAGTTGCTACATCGCTTATTTACAAAAAATATCATGATATGACTTTTATTTGCATTTTTCCAGGACACAGAGGGTGATGAATTCGAGAGGCAGGGGCAGCAAATGCAGTGCTCGTGTCGGATCCGGGAGGGAAGGGAGGTCCTGGATTTGGGAGCAGGAGGGGGGGAGGGGCTATTTGCCTGCAAACAGCGATGAGAAAAGAGACTCGGAGAGAAAGAACCACCTGGCTCCTGGGGCAGGAAAGCCATTTGCAGCCTTGCGTCCTGGGAGGCTCCTGAGGGAGGCGGGTGCAGGCACGAGGGTCTGGAGAAGCCCAGGTATCCCGCCTGGGAAGAGGGCTCCGGGGCGCACGCACGGTTAGAGAGCCTCCGGGAAGGCTGGTCAAACCCTCCCCCTCCCTGGGTTACGGCTCTCCAAGCCATCAGCGCCCCCACTCTCCAGGACCGGGGGGGTTGAACGGGGTGCTGTGGGCAGCATGGCCAGCACGTTGTCACTCGTGCCCAACAAATGCCTGTTGACCGGACAACTACATGGATGGACACAGCCCAGCGTCTGCAATGAGAGCTGTGATGTCATTGTGCCCACGGGCAGGGAGGGTGGTCCTGGTTCAGCTGTAGCATCCAGGGGTGCAGCACACCCCACACGTGCTGCCCCAGGGGCTCACCTAGCTTGGCTTTGGTGCTTTCTTAACATTTTGTCTTTCTTGGGGCGCCTGGGTGGCTCAGTCGGTTAAGCGTCCGGCTTCGGCTCAGGTCGTGATCTCACAGTTCGTGGGTTCGAGCCCTGTGTCGGGCTCTGTGCTGACAGCTCAGAGCCTGGAGCTGCTTCGGATTCTGTGTCTCCCTCTCTCTCTGATCCTCCCCTGCTCACGCTGTCTCTCTCTGTCTCTCAAAAATAAATAAAAAACATTTTAAAAAAACATTTTTTCTTTCTTGTGCACGGACTCCTTAAGGTTACACACGAAGTCCTTCCAAGGATCTCTCTGACACCTGGCCCTATGCAAGTCCAGAGGGATTGAATTGGGGGTGTGGGGAGGGACAAGGACAGAGGAGACCCCAGATGCTGGCTCTGCCTCTCCCATTCCAACCAGGGGGGTGGGAGTTCCTGGTTTCCAAGATGTCAAGGCCACCTGCATTTTAAGAACCCTTGGAGGTGGCCGGGCGTCCTTGACCAGCCCCTGCTTTCTGCCCACTGAGGAATCTCAGCCCTGTGTGGGAGGGATGGGCCCAGATGGGAGGCCGGAGCAAGCAGATGGTAAGGGGGGTGGGGGTAGGGCCCTGGGAACCGCAGAGACACCCATCCTTAAAAGACCTTTGTGGTCACCCTCATGCATGGTGCCTACACTGTGGACATGGGTCCCAGCCCCCAGCCATGTTGCTGGCCAGCTGTGCAACTTTGAGTGGGCTTCTTAATTCCTCCCTGCCTTCATTCCCTCCTCTCTAAGATGGAGTGGTTGTGGGGCGCCTGGGGGGCTCTGTCAGTTAAGCATCGACATCAGCTCAGGTCATGATCTTGCAGGTGGTTGAGTTCGAGCCCCGCATCAGGCTCTGTGCTTGGAGCCTGGAGCTGCTCCAGATTCTGGGTCTCCCTCTCTCTCTGCCTCTCCCCCACTCATGCTCTGTCCCTCTCTGCCTCAAAAATAAATAAACACTAAAAAACAAAATGTTCAGGATGGAGTGGTTGTAATCCCTTCCCAAAGGGAAACTGGGGGGGGGGGGTATCTCTGATGACACTGTGCCTCTGTGGTATCAAACATACACCCAAGACAGGCAGGCTGCCGCATATGCCCTGCTTATTTGGGGGAGAAAAGAGGGCAACCTAGAGTGTAGGAGACTTCCCATCATCCTTCGGTGTGTGGCTGGGGCACAGGTCCCCTTCCCCGACTCCCTCCTTCACCACAAGGCCCCATGTTTGGTCTGGTGTCCACCTCTCCTTTGCACTGCCCATTGGGCTTGGGCGGCCAATTCCATCTCATTCTGTTTGCATCCTGCTTAGCCAATCACAGGATGGCATCCTCCTCGCCAGTGATTATTTCAGCCAATCATCACGTGAAATTCCTCCCGTGACTATGATAGGTCCAGGAGGGAATACATGATCTAGGCTGGCCAATCAGAGGGATGAGAAGGACTCGCCCTCCATCCATCTTTCTCCCTCTGGGTGCTGGCCAATTGGCAGCTCTCAGCACACATCTTAGATCCACGAAGGAGGCTGCCTGAGGACACGGGGAGCCCGGAGTCAAGGGAGTCACAGAACAGTGAGGCTGGAGCCCTGAGGGCACCGTGCCTGCAGCTGACCTCACCTCGGACCCTGGGCGTCCACGAGACAAAGCATCTTTTTATGGTTAAACCATCGTGAGCAGCTCTTCCATCGCTTAACATCTAAGCGTCCTCATTTGCACAAGTCGGAGAGCCATTAACCCATTCATTCATTCATGTCCTCCTCACTGAGGACTCAGTACGGTCGGGTACCCTCTTCTCAGTACAAGGTATAAAAACCCACATAATAAAAAGTCCTCTGCCCCACGTGCTCACAGCAGACGAGGGAGGACAGTTAACAGACACGCCCAGGCGAGCAGAGGACAATGAAGGAGGGTCTGACGGAAGCTGGCCGGAGGGTGGGGGCGCAAGGGATAGAGTCAGGGAAGTTCCAAGGAGAAGCAGACCCATGAGCCACGGTTGGGTTGCTTCCTCCCAGTACCTCAGATGAGCCATCTGACTACTGAAAAATGTTCCCGATGTATAAACTCAAAAGGTCTCAACTGTGGCCAGACCGCCACAGGCCCTCAAGTGTCCAAGCCTCAGAGAAGCAGGAGGCAGAAGAGGAGCACACAGAGGGATGAAGGAGAAAAAAGTCATGGCTGGATTCAGATTCAGGTTGAGCATCAGAATTTTATTCTTAGCTTTGTGGGTAAGGTCACTTCAGTCTCGAAGACACACACAAAGCTCTTTCAAATTTTATTTAAACTCATTCCTCACCGTCCTAGAAAGGTCCTTGAGTAGAGCCGCCTGGAGCTCCCTGTTGAAGCCTAAAGCCTGTCCTCTAATGAGCCTGGACCCCGGGATGGCTGAAAGCCCCAGTACCCGGAACTGACCCCGCCACTCGCCGGCTGAGTGATCCCCGAAAGGCTCAATCATCTCCTGTGGGAAATGGGACCATAGCAGTGCCAACTTCAGTGAGTTAATGTGAGGAGCCTATGGATATGAGAAATATAGTTCTTAGCACTGCTGCTGGTATACAGTGGGTGCTTAATAAGTGTAGTATTTTCTAGACACTTTCACTCTCATTAAATGGTCTATAGGTGAAGTAATAGGGATTAGATTTACATTCCTAACTAAAAGAAACCAAATAACAACAAAATAAACAAAAACAACAAAAAAAGGGGAAAATATAAGAAACAACAGGTTTCGTTCCATGGACATCACAGACGCAAGTAATTCCCGAGGCAGAGGAAATAAACAAAGTGAGCCTGACTATTCCCCTTGCTTGCCGCACTGGGTGAGCCTCCAGACTGCAGCACAGGCACGGGGCACCCAGGCAGAGCCCGGGGGACACTGGGTGGAGAAGAGGGGAATCCAGGGAGACCAAGGCATCCGAGTTCACAAGACAGAGCACTGGAGAGGAGGGTGCCTCAGGGAGCTCTGGAGACCGCCGAAGATCCCTTCAGGAACTCAGGAGATGAGCGCTCAGTGCGTGTGGGTGAGGAAACTACCCACAGTGGGGAAAGAAGGTCCCAGAAAGGGTCGGCAGTGCCAGGGCACACACAAGACTGAGGAGTCCTGTTCCCCCCACCAGCCTAGGAAGTCCCATAACTCACAGGGCACACTGCGTAGAGTACAAAGAAGGGTCCTGCCTCAGTCATGGGGATTCATCCCCAAACCAGATGCCGGTCTGATCTGCGGCAAGTGTCACTGACTTGCTGACCCCACCCAACAAACCTTCAAAGCAAAGCTTGAGAGGGTCAGCTCCCCTATCTGCATCCCAGAACAACGCTCCGGGCCATTTTAGATCTGTAACAAACGTCCCAGAACCAGCAACATAAAATCTAACCACTGTCTGGCATCCAATCAAAAATTGCTTGACGTGCAAAGAAGTCTGCAAATGTGATTTGGGCTAAGTGGGAAAATCAATGAAATCAGAGCTGACGTAGATGTTAGAATCAGCATACAAGAACATTTTAAACAGTTATTACATGCGGGGGGTGGGGGAGGGTTAATGGTCAAAATTGGTGAAGAGGATTGAGAAGTATAAACTTTCAGTTACAAAATAAGTAAGTCTGGGGGGTGGGCATGAAGGCGGGCCCTTGTTGGGATGAGCCCTGGGTGTTGTATGCAAGTGAGGAATCACTAAATTCTGCTCTTGAAATCATTATTGCACAATGTGTTCGCTAACTTGGATTTAAATAAAAGAAAAGAAAAAGAAACGTGTATGCCTAAAAGGAAAAATGATAATAATAAATAAATAAGTCATGGGGATTAAAAAGTACAGCGTAGGGAATATCACCAATAATATTGTAATAACATCGCATGGTAACAAAGGGTAGCTATGCTTATTGTGGCGAAGATTGAATAATGCATAGAATTATTGGATCACACTGTTGTGTACCTAAAAGTATTATAACATTATAAGTCAATTATACGTCAATAAAAAAAAAAAAAACAACTATCATGTGCCTAAAAAGAAAGCTAGCAAGTTTCAAAGATCCTTGCTCCCAAATAAATAAATAAATAAAATGACCACAGCCAATACAATATTGAAGGAAAAGAACAAGATGGAGGGCGGGCACTATTTGACTTCAAGACTTATTATATAATACACAGCAATCAAGACAATGTGGTATTGATGGAGGAATAGACAAGTAGGTCAATGGAACACAGTAGAGTTCAGCAATAGATCCCTGTAAATATAGTCAACTGGTCTTTAACCAGGAGCAAAGGCAGGACGATGAAGCAAAGCTCTCTTTAACAGACTGAACACCCGGACATCCACATGTAGAAAAGTAAACCTAGAAGCACCTGGGTGACTTGGTCAGGTAAGCATCCAACTCTTGATTTCAGCTCAGGTCATGATCTCACTTGTTTGTGAGTTTGAGTCCCGCATCAGGCTCTGTGATGTCAGTCCAACGACCACTTCAGATCTTCTGTCTCCCTCTCTGTCTGCCCCTTCCAATCTCTCTCTCTGCCTCTCAAAAATAAACATAAAAATTATTTTTAAAAACTTCATTAAAACTAAAACCTTCTGCTCTGGGAAAGGCAATGTCAAGAAAATGAGAAGACACGCTCAGACCAGGAGAAAATATTTGCAAAAGACACAGCTGATCAAGGACTGATGACCACGATATACAAACTCCTAAAACTCAACAATAAGAAAGAAACTTCCCAGTTTAACACGGGCAAGAGACCTGAACAGATACTTTACCAAAGACGATATACACATGGCAAAAAATCATATGAAAAGATGCCCATCACATGTTATCAGGAAGAATGCAAGTTAAAAACAACAGTAAGACACCACGGCACACATGAAAATGGCCCAAATCTAGAATACTCACAACACAAATGTGGAGTAATAAGAACTCTCGTTCATTACCGATGGGAACGCAACATGATGCAGCCACTTCGGAAGACCGTTTGGTGGTTTCTTACGAGACTGAACGTACTCTTACCATACGACCCAGCAGTCATGCTCCTTGGTATTCACCCAAAGGGACTGAAAAGCTATGTCCACACAAAAACCTGCACGCAGATGTTGATAGAAGCTTTACCCACAATAGCCAAAACTTAGAAGTAACCTGATGCCCTTCAGTGGGTGAATGGATAATAAACTGTGGTGCATCCATTCTAATATTACTTACGGCTAAGAAGTGAGCTACCAAGCCAGGAAAAGATGTGGATTGCTGTTTTAAATGTGATCACTAAGTGAAAGACGCCAGTCTGAAAAGACTACATATGTATGATTCCAACCATATGATATCTGGAAAAGATAAAACCGTGAAGACCATAAAAATGCCAACTGTTGACAGGAGCAGGGGAAGGAGGGATGACTAGAGCAAATGGGATTCTTAGGGCAGTGACAGTACCCTGTGTGAGATGACAGCAGTGAATACGTGTCATCACACACCTGCCCAAACCCGAAGGACGCACGACTCCAAGAATGAACCTTAGCGTAAACTATGGACTTTGGGTGATAATGATACGCGGACGTAGCTTCCTACTTGGTAAAAATAAACAAACAAACAAACACCACTCTGATGTTACTAATGGGAGAGGCTGTGCACATGTCGGGCACAAAGTATGTGGGAAATCTCTGTGCTTTCTCCTCAATTTTGCCGTGAACCTAAAACTGCTCCAAAGAACAGTCTTTCCAAAAACAAGAAGTTACCACAATCACATCTATTCAAAAAGTTAGAGGGGTGCCTGGGTGGCTCAGTCGGTTAAGCCTCCGACTTCGGTTCAGGTCAGATCTCACGTCCGTGGGTTCGAGCCCCGCATCAGGCTCTGTGCTGATAGCTAGCTCAGAGCCTGGAGCCTGCTTCCGATTCTGTGTCTCCTTCTCTCTCTGCCCCTCCCCCTCTCATGCTCTGTCTCTCTCTGTATCAAAAAAATAAATAAAAATATTTAAAAAAAAAAAAAGTTAGAGACATGGAAAATAGTTAAAAGACCCAAATCAAATCTCTAGGCATGAAAATCGCAATCTCTGAGATGAAAAATACACTGAATGCAATTGGTAGCAGATTAGACATTGCAAGGGTAAAGACCAAAGAACTGAAAGACCTAGCAATGGAATGTACCCTAAGCAAAACACAAAGAGAAAGAGTCATTTTGAAAAATTGCCAGAGAATGAGTGGGCTGAGGAATAAGTTCACCCAGCCTGAGAGAGGGTAACTGAAGTCATGTAACATAAAACCTAGTTAAAGAAATAATGGCTTAAAATATTCTGAATTTGACAAAAACTACAAACCCACAGATTCAAGAAGCTCAGGGAACATCTAGCATAGGAAATGTAAACACATACCATTTGCCCAACCTCGATGATAAAGAGAAATTTGCAAAATTAGCCAGAGGAAGAAGATGTGTTTCATAAAGAGAAACAAAAACCAGAATGACAGCCGACTTCTTACTGCAAACAGTGTAAGTGAGCAGACAATGGATCGACGTCTTTAAATTACTGAAAAAAAATTTTAATGTCAACTTGGAATTTTATACAGTGAATTATCTTTTGTTAAGAAATAGAATTTTCATTTGAGTAAAGTTGACACAATATGTTATATTAGAGTCAGGTGTATGACACAGACTGAACAAATAGGCTCACAAATGCAGCCATTGTCTGTCACCATAAGTACCGGTGACCATATTCCCTGCACTGTACCTTTCATCCCCGTGACTCATTCATTCCATAACTGGAAGCCTCATACGGGGACATTATCTTTAAAAAATAGAGGCCAGGATTCCAACTTCAGAGAAGACCCAGTAAGCACGCCCCACCTGCTCTCGCCCAATAAATGCAACCATAACACCTGGACACATACATGCTCAAGTTATTGGAGAGTTTTGAAAAGTAAATAATAGCAGGCAGGTTGAGAAAGAAAACCCGATTTTTTAAGCACCGCTAAATCAGTAGTGAATTCAGCAGCGTCTTCCTCCAGTGTCCCCTGGTCCACACACCGTGCAGCTCACAACTCGAACGTGGGCCCTGGCCCAGAGAAAACTTAAGGGGAGCCTCTGATTCTGACTAAAGGAACAGGAATGCAGCCCCCTGATGCTCGGAGAACATGAGGACACCCCGCGTCTGTCCTCTTCTCTCCCCTTCCTCACAGCCCAGCCCCCGAGTGGTCCCATGGCAAAGTGTTGGCAGGGCCACGACAGAAACCAACAGGAGCCAAAGTCCTGAGGCAGAGGCGTCTTCCTTGCCAGTTAGGGGGTCTGTGATCACAAGAGGGTAGCGGAACCCCACCGCCCTTCCTCCTCTGTCCTTCTCCGCCACTGGCACCAGATGGGGGCAGAGTCACAGAAGTGCATGTCAGAGCAGGGTGGCTAGAGCCCCAGGGTCCGGGCCAAAGGACTTAAAAGGGACATAGATCATGGGGAAGACTGTGCAGAGGAAAAAGCTCCGGAAAGCAATCCCATAAATTTGCTATGAACTCCTGGTCTCACCTCCCAAGCCACACATGGCATGAATCTGGTCCTAGATGGCACGTCAGAGACTTCAAGAACTGAACCACCTCTGGCTCCAAGACGGGCCCCTGCGTAGAACACCCGTGGGAGAGAAAAGAAAGGTGTTCCGAAGGCTTCGAAAACCGTGCTGACATCGGAACCACAACCACAGAAGATGTGCTGGATCATGTGGCTGGAACCCAACCCAGCTCATCGCTCGATGAAACAAAAACACCACCATTCCTCAAAGTGCAGACACAAAACACAGAGCCTCGTCACATTCACAAAGTCCAGGACACAATCCAAAATTACATGGCGTGTGATGAACCAGGAAAATCTCGACTCACACGGAGAGAATCAACGACCACCGCCAATGCCAAGATGACACAGATGTTGCAATGATCTGACAAAGATTTTAAAGCGGCCATCAGAAAAACTCTCCAAAAAGCAAACACGAACCCTCTTAAAACAAAAGGGAAAATGGCCCTTCGCAAAGTAGAAGACACAAAGAAACACCAAATGGAAACTTTAGAATTGAAAAATACAATCGCTGAAATTTTAAAACTCACTGGATAAGGTCAAAGTAGATCACATACAATCAGTCAAAGAGTTAGTGAAGTTCAAGATTGATCCATAAAGATGATCAAGTCTTAGCAGCGCAGAGAATAACAGTTGGAAAAGTAAATAGTCAGCGACTTATGGGACAGATACAAAGCAAACAGTCCGACATTCACAGCATTGGAGTCCCGGAAAGAGGTCAGAAGGAACACAGTGTGCAAACAATACCTAAAGAAATAATGGCGGGGCGCCTGGGCGGCTCAGTCGGTTAAGCGTCCGACTTCGGCTCAGGTCATGATCTCACGGTTCGCGGGTTCCAGCCCCACATCGGGCTCTGTGCCGACAGCTCAGAGCCTGGAGTCTGCTTCCTGATTCTGTGTCTCCCTCTCTCTCTGCCCCTCCCCCTCTCATGCTCTGTCTCTGTCTCTTAAAAATAAATAAACATTTAAAAATTTTAAAAAGAAAAAGAAATAATGGCTAAAGAGGTTCCTAAATTTGGTGAGAGACATAAACCTACAACTTGAAGAATCTCAGCGAACCACAGTCAGGACAAACCCAGAGAAACTCCTTTCTCCGCGGTCAGGTGTTTAGCGATGGGGAATCAGGAGCGTGCAACATGACCCTCCGTTCCCGTGACGCGCCCAGACGGAGAAGCAGCCTCCGCACACTGAATCCACAAAAGACGCTGCTCCCAAAGTGACGTGGCCTTGTTTTCCTCTCCTAAACCTTTCTCTCCAACTCCAACAGCTGCATTAGCCCATGGAGAGTCACGGCAGCTTCGGGGAGGTCATGTTACCTTCCAGGCGGGGATGGGGAAGGGCGGAGGTGTTCCCACCTTGGCTCCTGTCCCAGGGCCATCCCCCTCCCAGCCTCCAGGGGTGCTCTGGACCCCCTGCCCTTCACCTGCCACCACAGCTTCCTCCTACGTCCTTGGTATCTTCAGCCACCCCTGTACGCCATCCCCCTGTCCCCCATGGGACAATGCAGGATGGTGACTTGGGTGCTTGTATCCAACAAAGCCCTGAACCACCTGAGCCCCCCTCCTCCCTGAAGACCCCGGTGTATTTGGACAAGAACATAGGACCTCTGCCTCCTCCTTGGGGACACACAGACCTTGACCCCACCCCTAACCTTCACAGCAGCTGAGGTCAGAGAAGAGGGGACGGAGGGATCCGGAGATGCAGAGGACGTGTCCCCACGCCGGTGACTTTGCAGCTCCAGAAGCATGACACCTGCTCGTGGCTCAGCTGCCCTTGCCCTTGGCTCCCCGGCAGCCCTACCCCCACTCTGGGACCTGCTGTGACTCCCTTCTGTGACTCTCCTCCTGCCAGAGGGGAAGGCACCCGCACGTGAGCGCGCACACACACACACACGCGCGCGCACACTTCGAATGCTCTCAGCCCACGCACAGCCCCGTGTCGGCACTGGGGACTCCTCCCCGCTCCCATCTGGAGGCGAGCACAGACATGGAAAACACGGCCCAGGCCTCTGGTGTCGGTCCCCCTACACCCAGTCTTCATCCACCTCCCACCTCTCCTCATTCCCAGGCGACATCCGAGAGGCCCCCAGTGTCCCCACAGTGTCCCCGCACTGTGATCCCCGCGGAATTCCCCCCCACGTTCGCCGAGCCGCAGGGCCCCTGCCTTCCCGTCCTCCTGACATCACCGACAGCTGCCCGTCCCCATCACCGATAAGGCGAGGTCAGAAACCAGGACGGGTCTGAGGTGTCACCTGCTCAGCCTCTCACAGCTCCACGCCGCGGCCCGACGCCCACGCAGGGCGAGCTTCCAGAACGGCGTCTCCCTCTGTGCCCCGGGGCCCCGAGCAGCCGCCTCAGCCGAGGCCCGTCTGCTGCTCCCCGCGCTGGCTCTGCGGACCGAAATATCGGTGGGATCCGTTTCTAGTTTGTGACTGAGCGAGACCGGGCAGCGGGGGTCACGTGGTCCGGGACGGGCTCCTCCAGACCCCACGCACCCGACAGCGGTGCGGACAGATGGCCGTGGCTGGAAGGACCCTGGATGTGTCCTCACAGCCCGAGGCAGTCACTGGGCATCCAGACCCTGCGGGGCCGGAATTGGGGTCTGCGTGGGTGGAGTCCCCAGGGGCCTCACCCTCCGGGCAGGAACAGGGGTGTGGGCCCGCGCTCCAGGTGAGTCAGGGGCCGCAGAGCCTGGGGACCGTGGGGCCACTTGACTGCCAACTCGCCTCTGCCGCCTGTCACAAGGCACATCCTTGACATTCTCCATTCTGCCTGCAGGAGCGCAGCCCAGGGAGCCGGCTGCTGTGACCCTGGGCAAGCCTCCACCCCCTCCATGCCCCCCACCCTGGGTCCAGAGGGGAGAAGGCGGAGCCCGGCTGTCTGAGCGCTGGATGTGCTCACTTTAGAAACTCCTCCAGACTTGGCTCCTTCACCCAGAATGTGCCGCTCACATGCAAACGGGCTGTCCCCCTGGCCCAGTCACTGCCACCAGGGATGACCTCCCCTCCACGCAGGAACAAAATCCGGGTCGTCCTAGGCCGAGGGGGACCCGCTGGTAGCTGTCTTCATGGTCACACGCATTCTCCCCGCTCGTCCAGATCTCCCCTGTGAGGACACCAGCCCCATCGGGTTAGCACCTCACTTTACTTTAATAACCTCTTGGAAGACCCTCCCTCTAAATAGGGCCAGATTCTGAGATACGCAGGTGGGTCGGGGGGACACCGTGCACCTGTAACCAGCCCTCGGGGTCAGTGCCCTTCCCGTGCAGGGCTCCAGGGAGGGCTGTTCCCGTCACGCCGTGGAGCCTGTGAACCCACCGCCCAGACCAGGCCACAGCTGGGCTGCGGGTGTCGTGGGCCCCCTCACGCTGCCTGGTGTCTGCTTTCCGCTCCGTTGTGGGGAAGACAAGCCCTTTGCACAGCTTCTTAGGACAGGGATTGCTCTTCCTCTTGCAGCTCCCGGGGAGGAGGGGGGAGCGCCACGCTGGGAAAGGCATGGAGAGCCAGGGACGGGCACCCGGGTCCAGCCGGCCCTGCAGACACATGGCAGATAGCGCACAGTGCCAGCGGCCTCGGGGCGCCGCCAGCCTCCCCATGTCTGTCGAGAGCAGGAGGGTGGGAAGCTCATTTCCCAGATTGCCCGGGCCCCGGCTTCCCTCGCCAAGAACAACAAAAGCGCCAGGCAGTGGCTCCTGCTTATTCTCGCTGCTCACGGACACCCTCTGGCTCTGATCCTCACCAGTGTGCTGGGAGCCGCATCGCAGGGCGGCCCTAGGACCCTGGGACTCACAGCTGGGCCCGACCAAGCAGGACCCCGAGAGCCCACAGGGCCACCTGCTCGCGGCGTGACGGGAGTGGGGGTCTCCCTACCTCCCTGCCGAGACCACTGGGAGCCGTTCAGAGAGGTTCTGTCGGTGCGAACTTAATAAACGGTGGCATGAAATATTTATCCACTTAGACCAGCTTAAGTAAGTCAAGTGTGCTGGAAATCAGCATCAGGCTTTCATTTTTAATGAGCCTCCCGTAGGGCGGCCCCGTCTGTCACCATCAGGTGCTGGGGGCAGGGACTGTCCAGAGCCCGATGCGGTTTTAATCTCCCTCCACGGAGATGCTGCATAACGGGCCGAGTTTGCTCGCCAGAACCTTGCCCGAGGCCAGGGAGGACTGGCCTCTGGTCTAAGCAAGTCCCATGCTTGCTGAGGGGTCCCCTCCCTGCTCTCCCTCCTCTCTGAGCACCAGGGACACTGGCGACTGCTTGGGCAGAGCCCACAGGGGCCCCAGAGGTGCCCCCTTCCTGCCCCAGGACCCGTTGACGCGTCGCCTTGCGTGGCGAAGGGGACTTTGCAGACGTGAATAAGTTAAGGACCTTGAGGTGGGGATTGTCCCGGATTGCGTGGGTGGTCTCCGTGTCCCCTCAAGGTCCCCCTCAGAGGGAGGTGTAGGGGTGTCACAGAGACTTTGCAGGCAGAGGAAGGGCCCAGGAGCCAATGTGAGCGCCTCCAGAAGCAGGAGAGCAAAGGAACAGACTCTCCCTCCAGCCTCCGGAAGGACCCAGCTCTGAGCACCCAGTCTAGACTTCCGACGCCCGGACCGTCGAAGACCTAAGGTGCATGGCTCGAAGCCGCTAAACGTGGGGTCACCGGTCACAACAGCACTAGGAGATGATGCAGTGACTTCCTCTCTTCTCATCCGGGCCACCCCAGTCCCCAGATGCCTGGCTTCAAAGCCACCTCCCACCTGGGCCGTGGGCAGGCATCTGAGCTCTCCGACATAATCCTGAACCTCAGCGCAGCCAGAATCCTGCATCCGCAGCTCCGCCCCCCACAGAGTCATCGGAGGACAGCGCTGATGGCCGTGCGGGCACACCGGTGTCCCCACGGCAGTGCCACTGTGCGTCGAGACAGAGCCTCCGGGAAAGATGGGGCCTCCACTCCTGGAGGCACCACGCGGCTCTGGGAGGAGGGAGGATGGGCCAGAAAGTCCCATGAGGAGCTCTGGGACTCCCCATCCGGGACAACACCCCCGGCGGCCCCACCTCCCTCCCCAGCCCAGCACCGCCTCGGAGAGAGAACTGAGCTCCCCAACATTTCAGTTCACGCATCCCACATTCTGAGCCCTGGGGGGAGCCGACAGGGCCCCCCACCCCGCCCTCTGGAAGCCCGAGGCGTGGGTGGAGGAATATGGCTGGACATCAGTAAGCGCCTCAGGCAGGGTGGTGGGGAGGATCCCATCTCCCAGGGGCAGGGAGGGCTTCCTGGAGGAGAGGGTGACTGACTATCCACCCGCCCAGAGGGTCCCAGCTAGGAAAGGTGTTTGCCTTTGCCGTCTGTTTGGAGACAGATGTGCACACAGCTCATCCAGGAAAGGCGCTAAGGGCCCCCCGGGGCGCAGCCCCAGACAAGGAAGCAGGTCCGAGTTTATTGAGGAGGCAGATTCCCCGAGGGCCCAGGACCTACAGGGACTTGGGGTGACCGGCTGGTCCTGGTCGGGGTGCCTGGAGCGACAGAGCCCTGAGGGCTGGCCAAGGTCACGCCCAGTGGCAAAGGTCAGAGCCAGGAGCGAGGTGGACCTGGGACCCCAGAGCTCCAGGGCCGGGCAGAACGTCTGCCAGCGGACTCGGCCGCTGCCTCCCAGGCCTGGCTCCGGGGACAGGAGCCACCAGCACAAGACAGAGGCGGCTGCCCGTTGGCCAAGAGCCCTCTCTGAAGCGCAGACGCGGCTCTTCCCACGGCGACGGACCTCACCCTCCTGTTCCGGGTCCCTCTCCCGGTGGCTGACAGCCGGGGAGAGCCACCTGTCACTCTCCCGCCCACAGAGAGGGGGCACAGCCCCAGAAACCATCCGGGGACTGTGTCGGGGCAGCTCCCCTGGGAGGAGGGGCCCAGCCAAGTTAAGGACCAGCGCCAGAGGACGGGCAAGCGGGGTCCTGAGGGAGGAAGAGGAAGGCGCCGGACGTGGCGTTCCTGGGCTGGGCAGCGGGGCCCAAACCCGCTCCTCGAAGGAGCCCTAAGGTCAGTCTCTCCAGCAAAATCCTCGGGAGGGCAAACCTCACGAAGGGCTCACGGGACAGCCTGTCCGTGACTCAGCACGCAGATGGCAGGGTGTCTGGACTGGACTCAGACTTGCTCGTAATCTCTCTCACTCTGCCAGTGCCTCTCATGTCCGTCCGTCCGTCCATCCATCACCACGGGAGTGGAGGGTGCAAGGTCCCCAGTGACGTGGACCTGTCTGGACCACAGGCGGGCTGGGACAGGGCTCCCCCTTCCCAGCTGCAGCTCCCCACCCAGGTCAAGGGGCTGAAACCTGGAGCCTGCGTGCCGGGCAGGGGGCATTTCCAGACACGGCCAATTTCCCTCGTGTGCCCTGCAAAAAGCTGGGTGTCCAGGGAGGTGCTGTCTGTCCCCTGGGGCCCTGGGACACAGACCGGGTCTGGCACCCCTCTCACTGCCAAGTCCGAGAACTCTTTTCTCACCCGCACCGAGTCAAGCCGACCCCTAACCCACTCTGCGTGACGTCCAGGGATCGGGTCCTGACGCATCCCGGGGAGAGCAAGGTCTGTGCCCCCATGCCCCTCTTCTCGTAAGGGCAGCGGTCGCTGGATGAGGGCCCACGCTAACCCAGTCTGGCCTCACCGTAACCTGACCACATCCGCAAATAAGGTCACGTTCACAGGTACCAGGTCTGGGCCTGAGCGTGTGTTTGGGACACACGTCTGCCCACTGCAGCTGCTAACACTGAGCCAGAGTAAAACCAGACGCCACGTGCCCCTGGGTGGGGGGGGGGACTCAGCACCTCGCCTAGGGGACCCCACCGGCGTCCGACTGAGCCTCGGCCTCAGCTGCCGCTTGCCAGGAGTTCCCGGGGACGGGGGGCTGTCAGCAAACCCAGAGAGTGGGTCCAAGGGCCCAGGCCCCTCACAGACCAGGAGAAAAGGGAAGAAAGGGAAGTGTGTGGAGTCTGTCTGTTGAAAGAGACCCGCTCTGGGGCGGCCGGGGGGCTCAGAAGGCTGAGCGCCTGCCTCCTGATTTTGGCTCAGGTCACGCTCTCAGGGTGTGTGAGGTCACGCCCCGGGGGCAGAGCCAGCCTGGGCTCCTCCGCCTCCCTCTCTCTCTGCCCCTCCTCTGCTTGTGCGCGCATGTATTATCCCCCTCTCGCTCCCAAAAATAAACGGTGAAAATAAATAAATAAATAAAATAATGAGTGAGGTTCAACCAAGTTCCGTTTCTTGACGTGGGTGGGGGCACCCGGGGCCGTTTGCCTTAATGATCCATCAAGCTAACACTTGCCTGCGGGTCTTCTGCACGTGCGCTTTATTTCACGATGAAAAGGTTTTCAAAATTAACCACTGCAATAATTATTAAAATCACCATCATTACCCTCGAACCAGGCTACACGTATTTCTAAAGAGTCCCCTGTGCCTGTGCCGGGTGCCACGCATTTGGTGACGAGAAAAATAGGCGTGACCCCTGCAGGCGTGAAGCTGACCCCCTGGGGCCGGGAGGTGGGGGGCAGGTAGGAGTCGGCCTGCGTCGCAGAGCGTCTAACTGCTTGGGCCCAGCAGGGGCTGCGTGGGCCGGGGCGGAGACCCTGCGCCTTCCGGAAGCGGGCATGTTAAACCAACAGATGCCCTCCATCTCGGCTGAAGAGAGAATGCACTTTGCTTCGCGGGAGGCATAGGGACACAGGACCCCAGCCTGTGCTGAGAGTCCCCGAGTCTGGGGCGCGCCACTCACTCAGAGCCTCTCACAGGCGCCTCGGGGTCACGGCCCCGGCTGCGCGTGGAGGGAGCGGAACGAAGGCTTTGCTGGTGCCGGGGCACGACCTTCGCTGCCGCATCGTCTACACAAGAAAGCAAAAGCGCAGTGTGAGTGTTCATTTCAGAGCGAGGCAAGTATGTGCGTGATATGCGCCCACAGAACCCCCACCCGGAAAGTTCCCGGGGCCCCGGCCCCACCCTCCTCCTCCAGAAGCCTGGCTTTTACGTCGTGGACGCCTGGTCCGAGCGGATCTGCCGCAATCCGGGCGACTCTTGCCCTAAAGCAGAGGCCAGGGCTGGCCGCCACCCCCAAGGCCCTCGACACATCCCTACCCGCTGTCACCCCCAAACCTGCAAACGTGGGCAGGGAAAGTGCGGCCGGCTGACCCCCGGGGTCAAGTGCGGGGGAAAGTGCGGAGCAGAGGCACCTGTCAATCTCGGAGCACAGCCCACCTGCATTCACGGGGCGAGGGCCCGGGGACCACAGCAGCCTCAGGCAGCAGGCTCAGAAGATTCCAGAGCAATCCCAAGGAAAGGAGGAGACAGGGGGGCCCGTGGGACTGGACAGGAGTCTCTGTCTCCTTCTCCCAGGCTCCCGATGGGCAGAGGGGCCCATTTCCGTGCATGGATGGCAGCTTGCGTTCGGATCTTTCTCCCGGTTCCACCCGCGGATGAAAACCTCCCTGGAATCTGAGCAGGTGCAGGTCCCCGGAGGTCACTTATCCCCTGCTTCCTGGCGTCCCAGCCTTGACAACACATGTGCCTTGATCACAGGGTAAAGTGGCAAAGAGAGATAAGCCCCGCCCCCGCCCCCCACCCCAGCCCACTTCCCTGAGCAGGAAGGGCACAGCCATCCACCGAGAAAGGGGTTGTCTCGACACGGATGCCTGCCGTGCCCTATTCGGAACAGGGAGAAGACCGTCCCTGGACAAGCAGCCGATGTCCGTGGGCTGAGATGAAGGGGCAGGAGGAGCTGGCCTCCACGCTGGCCGGCCGGCACACACAGCCTTCCTCCCAGCCGAGCGGGAGCCCACGTGAGCCGCGGAGCCACAAATAGCACTGGAGAGGGCGAGCCCTTGTCGCTGGAGAGGCGCCTGACGGGCTCCAGGGGCGGGAGGAGGCAGCCAAGGGCGTCTTGCCGGAAGGATCCGGATCACATCGCACCACGCGTCTGGGTCCCGGCAGCCCTCTGCCCCCTCTTTGGCGAGTCCCCGGGATGGGGATCCTGGAAATAAGCCCCGCCCCCCGCCCCGCCAGCGGCGGCCGGGAGGGCTCTGGGTCTCAGCCTTGCGGTCACGCTCTGACATCACTCCCGCGTCCGGCTGCTTGCGGTGGGCGTTCTTGGATGAGAATCTCCCTGGAGTTAGTTCAAGAGTTTCGTGGGAGCTCCGCTGCGTGGATGTCAGCGAAGTGAGTCCGGGGGCTGGTTCTCGTCCCCCTAGGAGCTAATTCTGTGTGTGCTTGTTCCTAAAAAGGCGATTAAGTACCCACTCTATTCCCCGGCCACGAGCGCGATGGGATCCGAGGTTCCCTGCGTGTCCTCCGCGAGGCGAGCCTCAGGACGGCCCCTTCAGAAGGCCGAAGCCCGGCCCCCCGGCCCGGCGGCCCCCGGAGCAGATGCCCCCGGAGGCGAGCAGAGCCAGGGCCTGTGGCCACGCCTGGGGTTCGCAGCCGCCTGGCTGTCCCTTCCCGGGCTTGCGCCCATCGGTGGCTTCTCGGCACCGCCTGGAACCCAGAGCCGCCGCCCATGCCGCCCCCGCCTCCCGGGCCTTCAGAGGGGAACGCAGGCACGAAGGGGCTAAGGAGCAAGGTCAAGTCCACACAGCTCTCACTCAGATCGGTAGGAATCTGCCCGAAATAAAGCACGGACGTCCTCAAATCCACGGCGTAGTACTGGAGCGAGGACCGCCTCCCATGCCTCACCGCCACGAGGCCTCAGCACTTTAGAACTCCCGACGACAGACGCCTGGTGGGTTTATTCAGAGATTTGTTTGTATCATCTTTCCCTCGGGTACAAGCATCAGAAGGAAAACGTGAGTTCCGGAAGGCGCCAGAGGAAGGGTTTCAGCCAAGAGCGGGCCCCCCACTCCTTCCCCAGTCGATCGTGGCTTGTGGCCTGGGGCCTCCAGGCTGCGGCTCACGCGTGGCACCAGGAACGGCTGGCAGTTCCGCGCGTGAGCCTCCAGGGGCGGGGCCAGCCAGGCGTCCCCACCTGCGGCCACGCGCTCCCGGCAGGCGTTGGGGATGCGGGACCGGAGACCGTGCACCGGGGCCACGAGGCGTGGGGTCTGCGACGGCAGCTCACCAAGCACGTGCTCTTTCTTGGGTCGTTTCCTTCTGAAAACTTCAGCGGGAAGTATCTTTATCTGCACTTCACTGTGAGGACCCAGGGGTCTGGGAGTGACCCCAGGCCACGCAGGCAGCCAGCGGCAGGCCCCACACAGCTTTCTGTTTAGTACGAGGGAAATACCCAGGTGGAGGAGGGAGTTGGTGCCCTGAAAATGTGGGTGTTTTTAACTCTAAAAAAAATATTTTTTGAGAGAGAGCGTGTGTGCGCACAAGCAGGGGAGAGGCAGAGAGGGGGAGAGGCAGAGAGAGGAAGACAAAGGATCTGAAGCAGGCTCCAGGCTCTGAGAACCCAACGCGAGGCTTGAACCTGTAAGCTGTGAGATCGTGACCTGAGCTGAAGGCAGAGACAGCGGCTGAGCCCCCTCGGTGCCCTGAAAGCGCTGTTTCTAAAGCTGGCCTGTCATCCAGGTCTTTGAGGGGGACCCAAGTTAAGTCACCCCTCTTCCCATCCAAGTTCTGAACTGAATGAGAAATCAGACAAATGAGTCAGTGCTGGGAGAACCAAAATCTCCCTGCTGTCATGAAGGGTCGGGTGCAGCTCTGTGGCAGGGCCAGGCGGGCCCCCTTCCCCGGGCACACCTGCACCAGCCGGGCAGGCACATCCACCGGCCGGCTGCCTCCCCCGTCTGCGCAGAGAGGAAGGAAGGACAGAGACCCGGTCCCTTCAGCCCATGATGTGGCCTGTTCTGTCTGCGGCCCGCTGGCAGGGCTGGACCCAGGGCTACCCCCCACCCAGCAGGTTCACCCTGGTGGAAGGAGGAGAGAGAGAGAGAAACAAGAGAGAGTCAGAGACAGAGAGAGAGAGAGAGAGACAGAGAGAGAGACAGAGAGCGCACAGGACAAGAGGCCCAGAGCCCTCCATGAAGGGTCTGTCCCAGGAAGGAGCATCAGGAGCAGGCGGTGACCGCCCACCTGGACGCCCAGGCCTCACGGTGACACGCCCTCTGTGACACGGGACAGGGTGGGAAAGACCAGCTGATCCACCTGGCGCAGCGCCCTCGCCCCATGCGAAGTCCTGCCCAAGTTTCAGGAAAAGGGAGTTTCTTACAGGAATTACGGCTTCTGAGAATGTGGGGGCGTGGCTAGGGGAGCGGGGGAGAGAAAGGACGCAAACCCCTCCAGACGGAAACAGCAGCAGGTGGGGGAAACTGAGGCCCAGGAGCCGAGGCCACCAGCGTCTGGCCCCAAGCGGTGCCACGACAGCTCTACTGAGGGCCAGCCGAGAAAGCCACTGTGTCTGGATGCCACCACCTGTGGGCACCGGGGCCGCCTGAGAACATGGCTTCCGTCACACCGCGCCCCGCAGACCTCACGCTGGCCTCCCCACTCCCCGGGAGGCGGCTTCCGGCCTCGGCAGGCAGGGCGGGGCCAGTGGACAAGAGACCGCACCCCTCCAGCCGGGGAGCAGGGGGAGATGGAGGCGTCCGATCCTCAGGAGTGGGGTGAGGGGGCCTGTGTGGGACTTGGGGGGCTGCACCTCCCCAGTGGTGGACTGGGGAGGGATGCAGGAGAGGGTCCGGCGTGGCCAGAGCAGAAAGGACTGTTCAGAATGACGGCAGACAGATTCTCTCTTCTTTCCCCTTTCTGGAGTCAGGGGAGGCCGAGAAGCACGGGAGACACAGGGCAGCACAGAGGACAGCCAGAAGCACCCTGGGAGGGGCCGGAAGGCTGGGGGGGGGCACGGGGGTGCATGCCCTGCAGCAAAGGAAAGGCTTTCTGGGGCTGGCGAGGCTGAGTTGACGTGGTCTTTACTCCCTCAGACCCGACGCGAGCAGGCAGAGCTCAGCCAGGTCCAGAGGGACCCCCCCACTGCAGGCTGCTGCTTCTCAACCACCATTTCTCCTGTCCTAGGAAACCCCAGTTGTGTCCTGTCTCCATGTGTGAGCCCAGAGTCTCCAGAAAAACAGAAATAAAATGATATGCTCACATGTGGAGAGAGAGAGAAATTGTTTCAAGGAATTGGGTCACGCAATTATGGAAGCGGCAAGCCCAAAATCCACAGGATGGACAGGCGGGCTGGAGACCCAGGAAGAGCTGATGCTGCGGTTCAAGTCTCAAGTGCGCCTGACACAGAATCCCCTCTTGCCTGGGGACACCAGTCTTTTGTTCTGGTCAGGGCCTTCAACTGATTGGATGAGGCCCACCACATTATGGAAGGCAATCTGCTTTTCACTCAAAGCCCACATGATTTAAGGGTCAATCTCATCCAGAAAGACCCTCATGGAAACATCCAAAATAATGGTTGGCCCCATTTCTAGATGCTGTGGCCCAGCCAAGTTGACACATGAAATAAACAGTCATGTTTGGTCTTAAGATGGTGCCCCCGGGCGTCTGTGTTTGCCGGCCCTTTGCTGCCGTCGGGAACCCAGCCGGGTGCGCAGGGTGGTGGGGTTGGCTGCCCTCACGTGACCCTTACCCCCCAGCAAGATGGCTAGAGCTACTTACAGAGGGCAGGCGGGTCACACTGGTCCTCACCCCTCACCCCCCGCCCCAGGCTGCTGGCCTCCGACACACCAGCTCTCTGTCATGACTTAACGCTCAGTGCCTCCGCACGCTCCCGGCCCTCCCTGCCCCGGTCTGTCCCGAGTGCCCTCGTGGGGCCCTGCGCACCGTGCAGTCTGCTTAGACACTGAGGTCCGTCCCCCGCGCCCAGACCCTCACCTGCACGGGGCAGGCAGTGTCCCCAACATTGTCTACACCATTGTCACGAAACAGATACTCCACAAATGCGTGTTGGATAAATGGATAATCAGTACTTCAAAACTGTATTCTAGAGGCGCCTGGGAGCTCCGTCGATTAAGCCTCGAACTTCAGCTCAGGTCATGATCTCGCGGTTTGTGAGTTCGAGCCCCACATCAGGCTCTGGGCTGACAGCTTGGAGCCTGGAGCTGCTTCGGATTCTGTGTGTGTCTCTCTCTCTCTGCCCCTCCCCCATTCACATTCTGTCTCTCTCTCTCTCTCTCAAAAATAAATAAACGTTAAAAAAGAATGTTTAGGGGCGTCTGGGTGGCTCAGTCGGTTGAGCAACTGACTTCAGCTCAGGTCATGATCTCACCACAGTCTGTGGGTTCGAGTCCCGCGTCGGGCTCTGTGCTGACAGCTCAGAGCCTGGAGCCTGTCTTCCAATTCTGTGTCTCCCTCTCTCTCTGCCCCTCTCCCATTCATGCTCTGTCTCTGTCTCTCAATAATAAATAAATGTAAAAAAAAAAAAAATTTTTTTTAAACCAAAAAAAATGTATACTGTTAAGGTGCCTGGGTGGCTCATTCAGTTAAGCGTCCAGCTTCAGCTCAGGTCATGATCTTGCGGTTCATGGATTTGAGCCCCATGTCAGGCTCTGTGCTGATAGTTCAGATCCTGGAGCCTGTCTTCAGATTCTGTGTCTCCCTCTCTCTCTGACCCTCCCCTGCTCGCACTGTCTCTCTCTGTCTGTCAAAAATAAATAAATAAAAAACATTTTTAAAATTTTTAAAAATTTAAAGGAAAAATTTTAACCATATTCTAAGCTCAGCCTGTCCGGCTGAGGCTGCAGACAGTGCCCCCTCCTGGTTCCGCCCACCATCCTCCACACCCACACACCTGCACGGCTGTCCTTCCCCCGTGCCGGGTCAGGCGCTCCACGGGCTTCTAGAAGCCCAAAGAGCAAGAGCGGGACCCAGACTGCCTGGGCACCCCTGGGGACAGGAGTCAACGGTCAGGGAAGTGGCTTCCTGAGCCTGACTGTCCGGAGGGCACAGAAGTGAGGGGTGGCCTACCCCAGGTGTCAAGCGGCCGTGTTTCTTAAAGGTGCGGCTCGCCTGGGCCTCGGAGTCTGGAGGCAGGAGTGTGGTCCGGGTAGAAGGAAGCTTGCCCCAAACCTCTGTTCCTCAGCCCCCCGGGTCCCCGGACCCCCCCTCCACAGAGAAAGTCCTGACCGGGCTCCCGAGAGGCCCAGACGCAGTCTGCTGACCTCAGGAGAGTCTGCCGTGGAGAGAACCGTTTACCGGGGTTCAGGGCAGGGCCAGGGAGCTGTGGTTAAAACAGGAGTCACAGCTGGGGGGCTGCCTGGGGCCTGGGGCCCCCTTCAGCCCCCGGGGCCCACGGGCACAGACAGCCGTGGAAGAACGGCGGTGGAGACCCAGGAAAAGCAGTCAGCCCGGCGCCCGGCAGGGACCGTGCGCACTCAGGTCAGGCCGGGGAGGCCCCATCTGGAGGAACCCTGTGTTGTGACGGGTCTCTCATTCCTGCAGAGATGCTGGGCACCGGGGGCCACCTGCTGTGCCCGCGGGGTGGTCTGACCGCAGGTCTGGTGCTCAGCTCCAGCCTGTCTCTGGACCCTGGCCAACTGAAGATTCGGGGTGAAGGTGCCTGGGCGCACCCGAAGCAGAGCGTATGAGGGGTCCGTCAAGTGGCATCGAGGCCGGCCTCTCTGGGGAGCATGAGGGGCACGGCCACAAAACCTCGATGACCCATGGGCTGGCGGGGTCCCTCCTCCTGCGGGGCTGGGGGCTCGGGTGTGCGCCCCAGGAGAGAGGCTGAAGAAGGAACAAGGTCTGAACACAGCAGGGAAGGAAAGCTGGAGCAGAGAAGGGAGAAATCGCAGCTGGAGTGGCGAGCAGGGGTGCGGAGAACGCAGCCCTGCCCCTGGGGCCTCACGCACCCCCAGAGGCCCCAGGCCAGCACCCAAGGCTGCAGCAGGGCCTGGGCGTCCTCCCTCGTGACTGAGGAATTTGGACGAGTGTGACCACCCCTCCATCGTGATTCATCAGAGGCTCCCCAAAGGAAGAGATGTCTTCTAGAAGGAGCCCTGGAGAGGGGCTCAGGGAGAGAGGGAAAGTCTGCAACCTGGGCCTGGGTCCCTCGTCCTGGCTTTGCCTCCTGCAGGGGCCCCGTGGGCAAGGGGGCCTTAGCTTAGCCTCCTGGCAGCTCCCGGAGAGGCCCGGAGGGACTGGGCTCGGGGACAGTGGGGGGAGAGGGCGGGGTGAGCAGAGCTGCACCCCCTCCAGGACCCCCTGCCCAGACTGCGCAGTGTGGGCGTGGCTGCGGAACCGACCCACGTTGCCTCCTGACCAGGGGGGGATGGGCGCCCTGCTGGGGGTCCCCGCACGTGGGCTGGGGGGCTCCTCTGGGATGAGCCGGCCGGAGAGCAGCTGCCACTTCCAGATTCGTGTTTCACACGCTGGTTCCGATTCCACGCCCGGTGTCCGCCAGGGTGTGGGGAACCCGGTGGAGGACTTTCTCTGCGGAGGCAGCTGCGGCGACCCGGGTCCCCCCGCAGATCCGCAGGTCGACTGGGAAGAAGCCACTTTCCGCCGGCACCTGCCGCCCTCCCCGAGCGTCCCGGATCCGAGCCTTGGCCGCGGCCGCGGTTCCCGGTCTCATCCTGCCCCCTGCTGGCGGGACCCAGATCAGCCCTGCAGAGTGAGGGCGCCCAGGACGCTCTGGGGGCGGGGGCGCTCCGCGCCGGCAATCCCCTCCTCCGAGGGGGCCTCTGCCCTGCAGCCCCGCCTGGCGGGGAAGTTTGAGCAGGGGCGGGGCATCCAAGCCCGAACCTGGAGCACTGCCTCCTTGCTATGTGGCCTGGGGCACGTGACCTCACCTCGCAGTGCCTCAGTCTCCCCAGCTGTAAGCGGGTGCGACTTGAGAGAGCCCACCTGCAGGGCGCCTCGGGAGTCCTAGGAGATGAAGCAGGAAGAGGCTCAGGACAGTGCCAGGCGCGAATGGAGGTGCTCTAACAGGTCAGCGTCACTATGGCCGCCCCATCAGCGTGGGGGACTCAGACCCTGGAGGGTCCCCCGTGTGGCCTGACTCGGTTGTTCAATCAGCAGCGACCAGGACCTGCTAAGGGCCGGCTTCCGTCCCAGCATGGCCACCTCTGTGTCCGCCTCCTTTGCAGGTGGACATCCCAGAGGCTCGTGCTGGTCAGGAGCTGGGGTGGCCAGCAGGGGGGCGGGGGCAGGGGGCGGGGCAGGGGGACCACGCCCTTGTCCTCCGGAGCCTGTGCAGCCCGCAGGCCCCCGCCGTCGCGGAAGGCTTCCCCGGAAAACCGCGGGGCCCCTCCAGCGCCAGCCCACAGGCACAGTGCTGAACGGTGACCTCACAGAGCACAGTGCCCTCAGCTCAGAAGCCGCCAGGCCAGAAGGGCTAAGACGTCCCTGAGCAGGCGGGTGGGGGGACCGCCGGACCCCAAGAGCCGCCCTGCTGCCTCAGAGACTCGGGCACATGGATGCTGACTGTCCTGGCTGCTAAGTTTTAAAAGCCTTTGCTAATAAATAAATAAACTTAAAAAAAAATAGAGAAAGTGAGAGGGGCACCTGGGTGTCTCAGTCTGTTGAGTGTCTGCTCTTGATTTCAGCTCAAGTCATGATCTGATGGTTTGTGAGTTCAAGCCCCACATCGGTCTCTTCGATGACAGCATGGAGCCTGCTTGGAATTCTCTCTCTCCCTCTCTCTCTGCCCCCTCCCCCGCTCTCTCTCTCAAAATAAATAAACTGTAAGAAATTTTAAAAAATAAATAAAGAGCCATTGCTTTAGAAAAAAAATAATAAAAGCCCCATGGAGACTCTCAAGCTGACTGGACCCGGCACCATGCCCTGTGGGCGACATTAAGTAACCGCCAACCAGGTACGGAGCCAACACGGGTTCATCCCTGTTTAAACTCCAGGGAGTAAATGAGCAGCAAGAACACCACCACCTCTCTGGAGAGCCGAGGAATTAATCTCGGGCTGGCAGGGAGGGCAGCCTCCGGGGCACAGGGGCCCGTGCCGCTCGGGGTCAGGCCAGGGACAGGAGCTTTGCTGGGGTCCCAGGAGTCCTGGGCGAGGCCAGGCCGCGCCTCGGCGGCCGGGGACCCGCTGCTCGTCACCTGAGCCAGTCGGCGGGAGCTGTCTCTCGACGCCCTGCAGTCGGCGGCCCTGGGCTCTCGCTGGCCTCACCTTGGAGCAGAGCAAATATTAAATCGTCGTTATCTGTGTGCCGCTCCGCCAGAAGATTGCATCCTCACAGCAACGGGATCAAAAACTTTCAGCAAATTAAAAAATTATTCAAAAGAACATTTCTCTCTTAGCGAGAAAAAGGCAGGGTGCCTCTCATTTTCCTGAGAGGAAAAATGTTCTGTAAAACGGCTCTTTGTAATCAGGTATGTACAATGGACATTAGTTCCAGGGGATTCGGCGGCAATCCGGAGAAAAGAGATAAGACATTCCACCCATTTAGGAGGAAGGGAGAGGGAGTTACAGGCCCACCAGGACACTTTATGTCAGCTTTTCCATGCTGGGGGGCAGGGCAGCGTTTAATCTGGGCTCTGTCCCCCACTTCTGGCCAGTCACCTCTAAAATGTCCTGCCTGACCGGAGGGTCTGCCTTCCTGGGGGTCTCAGGTCACCCCGGGTAACACCAACCCTGTGAGTTAACGTGGGACTCGGGGTCACAGGGATCAGTCCTCTGGAGACCGAGGTCAACAATGCGGGCAACCAACCAATCAATAAGCAATGGATCAATCATCAGTCACACCTCTGAGAGGCAGCCCTGTCTAATGAGCGCGTGGGCAGTGAGGCTCCGGAGGGCTCCCTGATGGCCGTCCTCCGTGTGCGTCACACGGAGCAACCTGTCCCGACTCCACGGGCGGGGGACCCCGGAAGCCGGCTTCCTGCACTTTCTAGGACCTGCTGCATCTCTTCCTTTGGCTGATCCCGGCCCGTATCCTTTCCCTGGAGGAGACCATAACCGTGGGGGTAACAGCCCTCGGTGAGTTCGGTGAGTCCTTCTAGAGAACCAGCTAACCTGAGGGTCGTCTTGGGGACCCCCGAGCTTGCAGCTGAAGTGAGGTCTTGTGTGGACCGCACCCTGAAACTCTGAACTTGGGCTAAGCTCATGCTGCGTGTGTGAAAGAGAGAGAAACAGACAGAGCAAGGGACAACTCCTGGCCTGATACGGATGTGCCTTCCGCAAGACTGAAGTTCTGTATCCCGGGACTGACAAAATCCAAGGGAAGAGATCATCCCCACCTTTTCACCTCTAAATTCAGGCCAACTGTGTTAGTTTGAAAATGTCCAAGAATTCCAGATGGTTCGGTCATAAAGCCTCAACGAGGCACAAACCTTGTTAGCGGATCCTCGTGCGGGAGCCAACACCCCACGGACCCAGCGCGGCCTGCGGAGACTGATGAGGGCGGGCCCCGCCTTCCGCTTGGCGCCCAGACTCTGAAAAGGTGACTGGGGCCAGACAAGCTGCAACCGCTCCCTGGCACTGCTGGGAGAGGACCGGGGACGCAGCCAGCCTTGGCAGCGCCCCACCTGAGCAGCAAGGTTACGTCCGTGACATTAGCTCACACCTGTTAGCCGCTGGGAACGGGGCCGCCGGGCTAAGCCACTTAAATTTACGTACAGTGCCATTTATCCAGCATGTAGCTGCCTCCAACCACGCTGACCTGAATCTGCTCTGGATTTTTAGCAGCAAGACAGGGACGCACCGCAGGGACAGCAGCAGTCAGGTGCCCTTCAGGGATGGTGCGGTCCTCCGTGCAGAGGAGCCAGAGCAAGGGCAGGCTGGCCAGGTGCCATGCTGTTCCCGGTGCCCATGGAGCGATAGAGAGGGCCCCCCGCTGACTGACTCAGGGCCGTGGGGGACACCGGGAAGGCCCTTCCGGTGTCTCTTAGGATCAGGGCTGGGGCGTAACATCCATTACGATTGATTTTGTGATTTCACCACCTCCTCTATTGGATGCCTTTCTTTGTCCCCTGAGCTGGCCACGGTCCGTGTGATATAGGCACCCGGAGGGTTCTTCCCGACCTTGCCTTGTTTCCGAACAAAGGCTGCTCGGGCAAGATCTCTCCAGCCCCACGTCCCTGAAAGCCGCAGTGTGCGTATTAATGGTGCATCTTTCGTGCGGTTGAAAGGCCTCTGGAAGGAAGGTCTTGAGAGCTGTGGGTCCTCCAGAGCTGGGCACGTCTGCCCTCCTGTGCCAGCCCTGCCCCGCCTGCCCTTCCTGCCGCCCTTGAGGGTCTTCACCGCCGGGACGGACAGCTGGGGAGGATGCGGGCACCTCAGAGCGAGTCCGCAGGCCGGCGGACGCCCCTCTGACTCGGAATCTGATAATGTCTAGCTCTTCAAGGCCACAGGCAGAAACGGACCAAGGCCTGGGGTCCGTTGTTCCGGGGTCTGTGTCCTGCCAGAACGGGCATCGGTGAGAACTGGCTGTGCCTTCTCCTGGGCGGCCGTGCCCCACGTCGGTGCTGGCTGGGCCCCACCGGTGCACAGACTGTCCCAACACGGGGGCTCCCGCGCGGCCGCGGACGGGCAGACCAGCACCCACTAGTGAGCATCACGTTTGTGGGCAGATTTCACTTCCCGGGCGGCTGTCCCTCACGTGTCGCTCGCTGACGCTCGGCCAAATGAGCCAAAAGGTTGATGGGATGTGGAAGCAGGAAGCGCGTGGGCGGCAGGAGTAAACCTGGCGAGGGCGCCGGAGTCACACGTGGGCTCTGCGGCCCCAACCTCGCCCGGCCGCTAATAGGATCGTAACCTGATTTCTTCCAGCGCAGCCCCGCTTGCTGGAGGGCAAGGGAGCTCTCACACGAGGGCGTTTTCCTCTTTGTGTCTTTCCTCCTGCCCGCCCAAGGCTTCTCGTGAAATGGCATTTTCCTCACCGAGGCGGAAACATAGCCTCGTCCAGGCTCTGCAAATCCTGGCTCTTTGTTCAGAGGACACTGTGGCTGCCCCCCTGCCCCCACCACCCCAACCATGGGTGTGGCTACTGTGCTTTCTCAGTGTTGTCAGGGCAAACGGAGACTGTCGTAGTGCCTACAGATCTCTGCTGGCTTCCAGACGTTTCCCTCTGTCCAAGGTCGCACGCCCCCGCTCCTTCGAGGGAACATCTTCCGCGTCCAGGCCCGGGCGGGAGGTCATGCCTGCAGTGTTTCTAACGATGCGGAAGCACACAGGAATCCATCAGTGTTTGTTGAGTGAAATGAATGTGTAACAGTCACAGTTACTATGTGCACAGGTGTCGGGAGACGTTCCCTGTTGATCCTGGCTTATTTCCACTAATGCAACGCTGGTGAAGTGTGCAGGCGCTCTAAGGATTTTCCTTCATGCACACTTATGTTCTGACGACTTCCCAAAATGATTTTGGGTGATTATCAATAAAAGCAGAAGAACTGTTAAGATTTTGGGGACACCCACTGAATTACAGACAAGACAGAAGGCAAAATTGAAAGCCAAGGGGATGGGGAAAACCAGGATCCTGAGTAGGGACCCCTCGCAGAGGGAGGTGCTGGGGGTGAGAGCTGGGAGCGTGGAGAACACCGCCCCTGCCCCGCGTGTGCGGGGAGCCCCGAGCCAGAGACTCCGGAGCCGGCTAATGATCTCCAGTGATCGCAAACTGACTGAAGCATGATCGCGCGCGGTCACCCACCGAGCACACGCTCCCAACAGGGTGCAGGGGGTTTGAACCAGAACATGGCCCACTGTTGTCAAACATTTTCGTGCCACAAACTGTTTGATTAGCCTGCAAAGTGGGATACAAAAATCCCATCAATGTTTAGCCACCGGGGAAGCTTTGTGGGGGGCAGCAGTGGGCGTACCCCCCCGCTCATGCCCCCTGAGTGCAGCGTGCCCTCCCCCCATGCTCTCTGCAGCCCACCACCTGCACACCCTTCTTCAACCGTGTCCGGAAGACGCCTCACGCCTAGTAGGGCCTCAGCGAATCGGTGTGGTATTTATTAACCCGTATGGGGAACTAAGATCTCTTCAACCACGCACAGATGTCCTGCCGCCGGGCTATGGCTGCCCAGCGTGTGCAATGGAAAACCAGACTGCGGGCTTTTTCTTTCCTTTTGCTTTTTTTTTTTAGTCAATCCTTAAATGTATCACACTCCTTTTTTTCTTTTCTTTTAATGCTTTTTATTTATTTTTGAGACACAGAGAGAGACAGTACGAGCAGGAGAGGGTCAGAGAGAGAGGGAGACACAGAATCTGAAGCAGGCTCTGAGCTGTCAGCACAGAGTCCGACGCGGGGCTCGAACCCACGAACCGTGAGGTCATGACCTGAGCCGAAGCCGGACCCTTAACCGGCTGAGTCACCCAGGCGCCCCGCACACTCCTTTTTTAAATAGACGTGTTTTTCAGAGTACTTCAGGTGCACAGCAAAGTTGAGAAGATACAGAGATTTCCACTGACCCCCCCCAACACACACACAGCCTCCCCACCACCACCTCCCTCCAGAGTGGGCACGGGCTGTCACTGGGAACGAGCGTGGGGACACGTCCTCAGCCCCGAGAGCCCACGGTTTATACGGCGCTTCAGTCTCGGTGGTGTGCGCTCTACGGTTGGGACAAAAACAGAGATCACTCATGCAGACTCCCTGGTCCTCAGCTCATCCCCCCTGCCCACCCCCCGGCCCTGGCAACACTGACCGGCTCACCGCATCTGGTTTTGCCTTTTCCAGAACCTCACATGGTTGGAGGCAGGCGGCATGTGTTGTTTTCTGTTTGGCTTGTTTCTCTCAGCCTGATGCGTTTGAGGGCCCTCCGCGTCCTTCCATGGCCTGGTGGCTCGTTTCTTTTCGGCGCTGAGTAACATTCCATCCTACGGCTGGACCATATTACGCATCCGCCCACCTTCCCGAAAGGACCTTGTGGTTGCCTCCGAGTTTTAGCAGTTCTGAATAAGGCTGCTGCCAGCATCCTTGTGCGGGTTTTTGTGCAGACATAAACTGCAACTTCTTTTTTTTAATGTTTATTTATTTGAGAGACAGAGAACGTGCATGGGCAAGAGCAGGGGAGGGGCAGAGGGAGAGAACCGCAGGAAGGCTCCACACTGTCAGCACGGAGCCCAACCACGGGGCTCCCGCCCACAGGCCATGAGACCACCCCCTGACCCGAAATCAAGACTCAGACCCTCACCCAACCGAGCCCCCAGGCGCCCCCATAAGCTCCAACTCCCTCGGGTGACTAGGACCCCCGGTTGCCGGATCATACAGGAAGCGCGTGTTCAATTCTGTCAGAAGCCACCAAACCGTCTCCCACAATCCCCGCATTCCCGCCAGCACCTGCTGTTCCACATCCTTCTGTGAGCTTTTTTGCTTGGGGTTTTCTGTCACTTTTTAAAAAACTATCATATATGTCTTTTAAATATAAAGGGTCAGCATATAAGACACAAGCCCTCATCCAGGCCACCGTCCGCTGGTGGTAAGGAGTCCGGCGCCGGGCCAGGGTGGCCTCAGGTCACAAATCCACCGACTTAATCAATTTCTCGCCAGCCCTGCCAGTGTTTGTGAAGGGCAAACACTGAGCTGTGGACACACCAGCATTTGAGTAGGGAGTCTGTGTGATGGGCAAGAATACAAAGTTTCTTTGGAATATTCCGTCCTGTTTCTTTGTATGCGTTATCACCGCCATCCATCCCTTCCCCAAATATTTGCTGAGCACCTAGCGGCACGGCCCCGCCACCGAGCTGGGCTCTGGGGCCCCGGTTGTGAGCACAACACAGGCCTCGCCTTCTGGGAGCTTGCGATCGTGGGGGCCCTGAGCACAACCAAGGACCACAATACACCACTCGCCGGCCACAGTGAGGGCGGCCCTCACTGTCCCCCTCCCGGGAAGGTGTGGGGACAGGCCATCTGGAAGAGGGAGATGAAGCGCGTGTGCAGGACCCGCGAGGGACCATGAGCTTGGGCTCTGGTCTGTCTCTGTGCCCTGCGGGATTCGCGGCATCCCAGTGCCAGGAGCCGGAGGGTCCACGAAGGGCTCCTTGGGCAGCTCACGGCCTCCCGCCCCACTAGGAGGGGCAGCCTGGGCCCAGCTGTGGGCTCCTGCCTGCTGCCTCCCACGGGGCCTGGAAGGGGCTCAGCCCCAAAGGGAAGAGGTGACCCTGAACAGCTGCCCCTGTCACTTCCTACAAGAGCCTGACTCCCGGAGCAGAGCTGATACCCGCACCCCGACGAGCTGCCCCCTGATGTGGCTTCTCCCCACGGCGTCTATCAGCACTGCAGACTTACCAGTCCTGGTGTGGGTATTCTGCCAGCGCCCATCTCTCCCCACCCCCACCGCCTCCCGGCCCTGCTGGACTAAAAGGCAGGCCCGGTGATTCACTTGAGCACACCACGATTGTGAACCCTGGCTTGGCTCAGTCGTGCAGGGCTCAGCACACATGAGGGGCTAGGCACACACACATGAGGAGCTCAGCACACGTGAGGGGCTCAGCACACACATACTGAGCGAGTGAGCGAGCGAGCGAGTGAGCATGCCGTGCTCTGGGAGAGAAAAGAGCCAACCACCCCCGGTCCTGAAGGAAAAGCAGAAGCTAAATAAAGCCATAAGGAAGAGACTCGGGCTGCGGTGGCAGGAGAATGGCGGATAATGCCCCCTCTCCCGGAGGACATGCAGTTTAAGCTGATTTGAGGTCTGGAGCAAGGATTAGCCCCGCACGATGGGTGGGAGGCAGGGGAGAGGTTTTCCGAGGAGAGGCAGAGCCCCGGCCAGGAGGGAAGGGGATCTGCCGCCCTCGGAGAGCCAGCGGGGACCGGGGTGAGTGGCAGGGGCGAGGGGAGAGGGCAAGGCGCCCCGCCCGCTACACATTCGCCCAGCCAGTGCTCACTAAGCACCTACTACGTGCTGGCCTTACAGGTCATATCAAGACCCGTTCTTGGGCTGCATGAGTGGCCCAGTTGATTGAGCTGCAGACTCTTGATTTCAGCTCCGGTCATGATTCTACAGTTGATGAATTGGAGCCCCGCATCGGGCTCTGTGCTGACAGCGCAGAGCCTGCCTGTGATTCTCTCTCTGCTCCTCCTCTGCTCTTGCTCTTTCTCTCTAAATAATAAATAAACTTTAAAAAATTATTTTAAAAAAAAAGACTGGCTCTTGATCCCAGAAGCAGTGGGGAAGCTCCGGGGGGCTTCAGCAGGGGATCTGGCCACCACTGGTACGTGACTGCCCTGCTGCTGTGGGCATTGTGGGCAAGAGAAAGGCGGCCAGCTGTGCGGCTGTGCGGGGATGGGCGCTGATTGCAGGCAGGCGCTGAGGGAGCGTGAGCTGTCCCGGGGGCCCTGGGTGTCAGACGGGAGCAGCTGGGGGGCCGGAAACGCCCTTCGTGCAGACCCAGGGGAGGGGGTGCGGGACGTTTGTGAACAGAGGCAAAGCGTCCCCCTGTGGGATGCCGCCCTCCAGAGGTACCCAGGGCTCAGGCCTCACCGAGTCAGGCGCCTGGAGTGGTCGTGCCGACATTGGCCGCCACCACGGTCACCTTCGAGGCAAACGCTAGCTGGTGACAGTCAGCTGCTAGTTTATAAGAACCAGAGTTCTGAAGGACCCCAGAATAAATCCACTGGACCTAGTTTATCAGGAAACCGACTTCAGTGGAAATGGGACAGGTTAGGTGTGTAACACATTTGGCCTTGGGTTTTCTGCACAGCTGGCAGTGATTATATTAGGTTCCTTTTCAAATGGGTTTTCCTGCCAGTCCACCTTTGTCTTCTCCCTTCCACGGAGACCGAGGGAAACAGGCAGCGGGGGGACAGGTGTGTGAGCGAGGGTGCACGCACGCTAGTGCTGCGTGTGCTTTCACTCCCGGCCCAAAGCAGACCCCCGTGAGGCCTAATTGAAGGGGTTCCGCCTAATTACCCAAAGCTGCTTCCCTAGGGAGAGGGGAGTCTGAAAGGAGGGAGGAGCTGGCCGGATCCGGAAGTATCCTCACATTTAATGCACTGAAAAGAGGCGTGGAGCGTGTTTCCAGGCTTTGAGGGGCTCGTTCCGAGGGAGCAGAGCACATTAACGTTCCTGGAGGAGAATATGAGTCATCCTCTGCTACGGGACGGTGCGCACAGGGACCCTCCAGCCGTATGTGAGGCCGAAGCACACCACCGGTCACTTTTCAACCTGCACGCTTTAACCGCAAGATCTAATGTTTCTGACAAAACTGCCTGGTTTAAACGTTCTCACCTGTAAAAACATGTAAACACCACTGTCGTTGATTTGCAAAGCACACGGATGCCTGCTTCTGTCTTTGTGTCACACCGTCGGGAGGCCGGTTCGGGAGGGGCACCAGCAAGCCCAGTTAGAGGACGGAGCTGGGCATCCCTCAGACCTGGGGAGGGCGGGTTGATGGGCTGGAGGACAGGGCTGGGTGTCCCTCAGCCCCTGGGGGCCCACTGCGTCCTCTTTGAGGCACAGGTCCGAGAGCCCAGAGCTGGGGAGCCTTAAGTCTTTAAAGGCAAGCCTGGATTTCATCTCAGTCTTTAAAACTCTCAAAGGCGGCTTTAATGCACAGTCCCTGAGCTGCCAAGAGCCGGGACACCAGAGAGAGGGAGAGGGCAGCGCCTTTGGGACCGTCACCGTGAGGTCAGGGCTGCGGAGAAGCAGGACTGGAAGGGCTGAAACCCGGGAGGAACGGCCGTCCGAGGGCCAGCTGCAGTCCACCGCGGCCCCGGGAAGGCTCAAGGCCGGGGGGGGAGGGGTGGGGGGGAGCGCACCGGGGTCCCTGGGTGCAGCTGGGGGGCAGAACCACGCAGGGCCTCGCCGGCCCACCCCCGAGGTCAGGGGCTTCGCCAGCCCCCAGGCCGGGCGCGCCCTAGCACTGCGGGGCGCTCACACGCCAGGGGCCGGCGCTGCCTCCGGGGCCAGGAGGAAAGAGACCGGCCTCTAGTGAACGACCCCTTCCCGCCATCTCCCCCGGACACGTGGCCGGGCTTCAGGAAGGCGCCCCTCACAAACATGGCCGCCGCCCCTCTTAAACGTGGCCGCCACGGGGGCCGCCGGGAAGGTGCCCCTCACAAACATGGCCGCCACCCCGCCCATGACGCCCAGCACCGCCCCTGTTGGGTCACGTGCCGGAGGATGCCGGGCTGTGATTGGCCAGACTCCTGGTGGCGTCAGACGCCGGGCGCGGGCCGCGGGCCGCGGGGTTGCGGCTCCTCTGAGAAGCGTTAGGCCAGGACGCGGGGTTCGGGCGGTGCTGGGGGCGGCAGCGCGCCGCTCACACTCATGAGGAGCCGGAAGGTGAGGCGCCGGGGCCGGCGGGCGCTGTGCGGGTGAGGCCGGGGCTCGGGCCACCCATTGGGGAGCTGAGGAGGCCGCGGTCTGCCCTGGGCCGGGGGCTGCCCCTGGTCGGGCCCCCCTGCCCTCGCCCTCGGGTCTGGGGTCTGAGACCACGCCGGGGGGGAGGGGCTCCCAGATTACGGCCCTGGGTGGGGAGCGGGTCCTGGGTCACTCTTCTGGGTAGG
>PISW01008109.1:57446-78649 GCA_004023785.1 Mungos mungo
TCCCAGGTTACGGGCAGGGGTAGGGGGCGTACTGGGTCGCTCTTCTGGGAAGGGGGCTCCCAGATTACGGTCCTGAGTGAAGGTGGGGGCGGGTCCTGGGTCACGCTTCTGGGTAGGGGGGCTCCCAGGTTACGGGCAGGGGGATGGGGGGTACTGGGTCGCTCTTCGGCGAAGGGCGCTCCCAGATTACGCTTCTGAGGGCGGGGTGGGGGGCGGGGCCCGGGTCACGCTTCTGGGTAGGAGGGATCCCAGATTACGGCCGAGTTGGAGAGAGGGGTCCTGGGTCGCTCTTCTGGGTAGGGGCTGCCCGACCACATCCCAGGGAAGGGGGCCTCCCTCCCCAGCGCTGCCGCCACCACCCCAGCCCTCCGTTCTTCTGCATGTGACCTCAGCCCGGCCCCAGTCACCCCGCGTGCAGAGGGTGGAGAGGACTGACCAGGCAACGGTCCGGGACCCAGAGCACCCAGTGCCCAGGGAAGGGGGGCCCTTTTCTGGGCGGGGAGCACCCCCGGCCCTCCCAGTTTGCTGGCTCCGTCCTTCTGTCCGTAGGTAGCTTGACCCTGCGGGGTCTTCTGAGTCCGTGCACGGGGGCTGGGGGCTGTCTTGCCAGCCTGACGCCTCTTTTAGTGGAATCGTGTGGCCCACGTTTAAAGTCACTGATCTGGTTGGATGCACGCGTGCCGTTTTACTTCTGTTGTGCGTACACGCGCCTGTCTCCTCTGTTCCTTGTGTAGACGGATGAAAACGAACGTTTTCGAGTGTAGCATTTATGTTTCTATCCTTGCAGTTGCTCTGGGTTTCACCGTATGCACTGTAACTTAGTGGAATCGGCTTTGTGGTGTGTAAGGGGGCGTCCAGTCGGTCGGGGGTCCCCACCGTGGCGGGGTGGAAGCCAGTGGCGCCGGTCGTGAACGTTGACCCGAGGCCAAACCTCGGAGCCCGGGGTGTGGGGTGTGCGGAGTGCGGAGTGCGGCGGCTGCGGGGAGGCAGTGGGCGGGGCTGCCGGGTGGCGGCAAGATGCCGGGGTGTGGCGGCCAATGGGGTTCCCCCTTTTCGGGGCCCGTGCCCGCTTGTAAGTAGCCCATTGGTCAGTTGGGGCCTGTGGCTATTTGGGGGCGGGGTCGCCTCGCGGGCCTGTCTTCAAAGGGGTGGGCACTGGACCGTTTCTGTATCCCGTTGCTCACGCCTGTTTGCCTCAAAGCGGCCTCTCCAAGCTCCTGACTTGTAGTGAGACATAAAAATGTACCTTTATTCCCTTTACCCGCCTTCTTGGGAGGTCAGGATCCCCGTTACATCTGTTAGAGTTAGGAACCCAGCCACCTGTTCTGATCCCTTCTCTGGCTCTAGGCCTCTGGATGCCCCAGCAGCCCTGCCCCCGTCCTGTGTGCTGTGACTGTCAAATAAAGTACATTCCTGTCTGCCTTGTATAATGTTATTTGTACAGTTGCTTATAAACCACCCGAGAAAGGAGGCACCTCTGCACGTGCGCCGTCTTCCGTGAGCATCCATTTATGCATCTAATTACCCTTACCGGTGCGCTTTTTCTGTGAACTTGAATTCCCTCCCCGGGCCACGTCCTGTGGCCTACAGAGCTCCCTCCCTCCGGTATCTCTGGTTAGAAACACTGGCAACATTCTTCCCGTTTATCCGGAAGTGTCTCTTTTGCCTTCATTTTTGACAGATAGCTTTGCTGGGTGCAGGGTTCTTGGTTGGCAGATTTCTTCTTGGAGAACTTTGGCTGTGTTTGACTATACCCGTCGCCCCTGCTAAGTTAGCGGTGTGTTTATCGGGCTCCCGTCGTGAGTGAGTCATTTCCTCTGCCGCTTTCAAGAGTTTCTTGTCTTCCGCTTTCAACATTTAATCGGCGCTGTGTGTTTACACAGCTCTTTCCATTTCTCTAATTGGGAGTTTAGTTCTTGGAGATTCCTGTGTGTGAACGTGGTTGGGTTTTTTTTTCCCCCCATAACTTTGGGAGGTTTCAGCCTTTATTTTTCTGCATATCTTTTCTTCCTACCCTCTCCTTCCTGGCACTCCCATTATACGTATGTTGGTGCCCTTGACTGAGCCCCGTGTTTCTTGACGACTCTTCATTTTTCTTTACTCTTCTCTCTGTCATTTGATTTGCATGACCTTTGGTTTACTTCTGTTTCTTCTGCCAGTTCCCTCAGCGAAGTATTTAATTCCATTCTTGTGCTTTTTAACTACAGAATTTCCTTCTGGTTCTTTTTCATGATTTCTTTTTATCATCCTCATCCTGTATTTGAGGCAACATCGTCGTCAAATTTTGTATTCTTTAATTGGGATTCCTTTTAGCCTTTGGATACCTTTATCACGGCCCCCTTCAAGGCTTTTTCTGGTAAAGCCACTCCAGCCACCGTCACAACAGGCACTTCTCTTGCCGACTTTTATCCCGGTGTAGATGCCTGCATTCCTCTTTCCTAATGTGCTTCATAATTTCTCGTTGAAATGACACATTTCAGATACTGAAGCCGTTCTGGGTACCTGCCCCCCACCCCCATCCCCACGGGGTGTTGTTCATAGGCTTTTCTTTTAGTGATTGGGTACATTTCTTCTGTTGGAGTCTTTTTTCTTTTTTCCCCCCGGGCAGCTCCATACGGCGCCCCTGCTGGCCCCAGCCCACACTGCAGCCCGCATTCTCCCCGGTGGCTCTCTTCCTCGCCTCCCCCGACCACACCTCCCTGTTAAACTCCCACTAAATGCCAGTTGATTGCTCCATTGTTTTCAGCCAGAGCCTGGCGCACAAATTGCTGTTCAGACTAATCCTCTCAAGCTGTGGCTTCTTTGAAGGCCCAGTTCCTGGGGTCACTGGTGGGTTTTTGTGCGGACCCCAGGAGGGCTCATCCAGCTGTTATCCCCAGTTCGCACCTGCAGACTCTCTGACCTAAAGTTTATCTTGATGTCTCTTAGTAAGGGCTTTTCTCCACAACCTCTAGTGTTCTTGAGAGCCCCTTTAGGCATGAACTTGATCCACACAGTCAGTTCCTTCGGGAAGAGATTGGGAGCTCTGTTTTAAGTGTGCCCCTCCCCAGGCAAAGCAGACGTGGGAGTCTGTCCCTTCACTGCGTGACACCCCTGCCCAGGAGCCGAGCGCTCTGGGGAGAAGGCTTGCCTCTCCTGGCCTGGGAGCCGCCTCCTCCTGGGTGGGGGCGAGGGTGGTGGGACCAACCCCTCCGCCTGCGTCCTCCCGGTGGCGGTCTGGCGTTCCTGAGTTTTGCATGTGGTCTTGAATAACTTCCTTCATTTACCCTTTGTCCATAGGACTATTTCCAAAAGTCTTAAGGGGTTTTCATACTTCTTGCCAGTTCTGTGGGGGTGCGGGGTGCCTTGTGCCATCCTGTTGGAAGGCAGTCTTGTCCTGCCCTTTTGGGAAACCACGTCCCAGTTTTTAACCAGCCACTCCAGGAAGGCAGAAGACCTCGGTGATGGAAAGTTTCTCACTGGGGATGAAGTGGAAGCAGCTCCAGGCTCCGAACTGTCAGCGCAGAGCCCGGCACGGGGCTCGAACCCACGAACTGTGAGATCATGCTCTCCAGGACAGAAGAACTTGCTAGGCCCTTCGTGGGCGCTCCCCCTCCCCCGCGATTAGTGACAGACCAGCAGCTGCTGGGTTTGGCCGCAGCTCAAGGGCCTGGAGCCACCAGAGCTCCCAGGCCTTGTAGATGCACCGAGCTTGCCTCTGCAGGGGGCCGGGAAAGTGAAGGTTGACCCCCCAAGACTGTGGGCGAAGGTAGGAGGCATCTGGGAGCACACGGCTGTGGGAAGGGCCACACGGCCTGGACGGTTCGCAGCAGCGCCGGGACCACTGCTCCCTGTTCGGTCCCCCGGGAGCAGCCGAGCCCCTTCAGGCGGGGGCTCCTGGAGCTCAGGTCGGGGAGGGCCGTGCGTGCTGAGGCAGGGCGAGAGGGACTTTGAGGCCACGCAGCCCTTGCGTCCCCTCAAACAGGCCCCCCACCGGAGCCTCCCCATCTTCAGGAGGAGGCTGCTCCTTTGGAAGCTGTGCAGGCACTGAGCGCAGCACGGTCGTGTCCCCAGCCAGAGCCAGCACAGCCGCGGGCGAGAGAGGACGGCTGGTGGCCTGGGACTGAGGTGGCCGGTCCCTCCTGAGAGGCGGGAGGTCTCAGGACGGGCAGGGCAGGGAGGAGGGGCATGCTGGGATAGCTACAGGCTCCGCCCTCACAAGTGGCCATGAGCCCAGACCCTGGTGCGCCCCCCAGTAGGCCCTTCGCCTGGTCCCCGCCACGTGCCCAGGCCACGCCTTTCCTTTTCCTTCCATTCTGAGTGGGGACAGTCCGCCGTCTCCGGGGACGTAGGGCTGCAGGTGGGGACGGATGGGGTGCCACTGTAGAGTTCTAAGCCAGCTGTTTCCCTTTTGATTGGTTTCCTCCTCTGTCGAGCAGGCTGCCCTTCACCGCCCCTTGGCCCCCAGCCCTCAGGCCTCCACCTGCCTGCCCACCCTTGCTCACTAAGTGCATTTGGTATCTGTTCCCGAACAGAAAAAGGAAGTACTGGGAACACTGGTGAGGGGCACCTGGTTGTCTCGGTCAGTTAAGGTTTGGAAAGACATCTGCATCTTAAATCTAAAACGTTTTAATTTGAATTTGCGCGAGGCCACAGGTGACTTTGCAGAAAGATGATGAAGATGGTATGGGGGTGGGAGGGACTCCCCCGGGCTTTCCTCCGTCGGGAAATCGCCGTGTCCAGACTCATGTCCCCTAAGAACATTTTCTGCCGCCCCGGGTCCTGGTCTAGCTCGAAGGTGGAGTGCGGTCCTCAGCGCGCCTCCGAGCCCGCCGTCGCTCGGCCAGGTTGGCCTCCGTGCGGGAAGCCGGCGTCAGCACGTCTGCCAGGACGCTATGTCAGGTGAGCCCCAGTCGCACCGGCATGGCCACGTGTGCCAAACGTTCACCCTGAGATGGGCCGTTCTAGAGAAGGGAACTGGGTGGCTGCTGTGCGGGCAGGGGCCTGCTCTTGCAGTGCTCACCCCTCCGCGGGCAGGGGTGTCTCAGACGAGGCATTCTCTGCAGCCTTTCGCGGGGTGTCGGCTGCCGTGGGCCACGCTGCTTAGCCCCTGACGGCTTCGAGAGGCGGGTTTGCCTACATTGGTGCCGAGTGACCCTGGCTTAGGGAGTCACCGGGAGGTGGAGCCGGCTCGGGCCAGGCTCCAGGGTCTGGCTGGGACTTGGTTTTGCACGACAGCTGGCCCACAGGTTCACTGGCCGCCGCCGCTCTCAGACTGTGGTCCGTTCGCACGTCTTGGCTGAGCACCTGCGCGGCGCCACGGGCAGCAGATGCGTGCGCCCCGGGTCCTGTGTCCTCCCAGGGCGGCGGCGCATGCTTCTGCAGCTGCTCCGGAAACAGGGGGCCCTGGGGGTGCGTGTCGAGATTCGTCCCCAGCCGCCAGTTTAAATTCTGTCCCTTCAAGGGACACGGGGACGTGCCCCCACCATGGAAGCTGAGGCGGCAGCACCTCCCGCTCACGGGGGGGGGGGGGGCGCCCCTGGGGCCGAGTCTTGCTCGCTTGCCGTCCGCTCCCTAATCCTGCGTGTGTCTGCTTCTCTCTCACGCTGGTCTCTCCACAGACCTCGTCGCACAAGGTGGCCAACAGGCGAACTTCCAAGAAGTTCAAGTATGACAAAGGTCATCTCGTGAAATCAGAATTACAGAAACGAGTCCCCAAGAGCGACAGTGTTGCTTTGCCCAAAATACCACCCGAGCACCCCTGTGACAGTGACCCTCTGGGGTTTGCAGAAGACCCCGCGCTGCCTCCAGGAAGGGGAGCTGGTGCCCCTGCAGAGCCAGAGGCCACGGGCGCCCCCCTCGGGCACGGCACCCCTGTGGGCGATGCTCGCCCCCCGGAGACTGAGGACGGCCCGTCCCCACCAGCACGCGGGCCCCTCCCAGGAGAGGAGCCGCACGGCAGCCACGCCGCGCAGGGCGGGTCAGCACGGCCGCTGGTGCCCACAGACAACAGCGCCTTCCTGGACGAGGACAGCAACCAGCCCATGCCCGTGGGCCGCTTCTTCGGGAACGTGGAGCTCATGCAGGTAAGACCAGCGCCTCCTGCCCCCGCACAGGGCGCGCAGTGGGCCGGTCCCCCCACTCCCTGCATGGGGCTCCTCGGGACAGGCTCTGTCCCCGCGAGGAGAAGACACCCATGGCTCGGTGGGGGCACAGCTGCTCCTGGGCACCCCATTCCAGCCCGGCCCTCGGGGTGGGGCTGGGGGGCCCGGCAGGTGACTGGGCCTCCCTGCGCGGTCGTGGGTGGGGCGCGGCTGCCCAGCACTTGCGGGGCGCCCTCTTCTGTTTAACCCTGACGTCCCCCACGTCAGCCTAGAGAGCGGACGGCTGCGGTGGGCTGGCGGGGGCTGAAGGGAGCCTTTCCTTCCTCCAAGGACCTCCCGCCGGCGCCTTCCACTTGTCCTTCAACGAGCAGACGAGAATTCCGGAAGATGCATTTCAGAGCCAAAGACGACGACGATGACGACGACGGTGCCGCGGTGTAGAGAATAGAACGGGAGCCTGCCGACCGGTGCGCAGGCCGCGGGGCAGGTCACGGGTCACATAGACTCTGTCCCCCAAGAAAACGTGCTCTTCACCAGACGCTGAAGCTGCCGCACGGACATCCCGTGTGACCAGAACCTTCTCTGGGACCGTGCGGTTTCTGTGTCCGTGTGCGCAGGATGGCGTGAGCCCGAGGGGGCGGGAGGCTCCGAGGGGTCTTCCTGCAGACGGGTGCGCGCTCACCTCGTTAGCTTTGGTAACGCGCACGTTTATGTTCCGTTATCAAAATGTGATCGTTCTCGTGGCTGAGTCGATGCCAGTTCTTAAGGAACTCTCCTTTATTTCTGTACACGAAGCTAACGTTTATCTTGGGAATTTTGCAAAATATATACGACTAAGAAATAAAATATATTTTGAAAGTATTTTTAAAGAGGTCTCATTCCCGAAACTCCCTTCTTTCCTGCCATGTTGGAGAGTCAGGTGGAGAAAGCGCATCCTTCCTGCCCGTGTTTGTGAGGCTGGGGCAGCCTTGGCTCCTGCTCCCCGGGTGGGCAGAGGTAAGGTCTGCGACAGGGGAGCTGAGGCCGTGCCCTCGAAGGGCGGGGGGCCCTCCATGTAGAGTGCGGGGCACCGCGGGTCGGAAGCCGCCCAACGCCGTGTCGCCCGCCCACGTCCTTGACCCCCATCCTAGCACGTAGGCCTCGGTCACAGGGCAGGACGGCACATTGCCGTGACTGCTGTGGCCTGTCGGTCCCGGCACCCGATGCAGGGGTCGGCTCTGTCACAGGTGCGGGTACCGGAGAGGACTCGGCCCCTCGACGGTCCAGGACCACCTGGGGGTCAGGCGTCCCCTGGGGGTCCTGGAAGGAACCCCGCCGACGAGGGGCGCTCCTGTAACGGTCTTTCTGGCTCAGTTCTTCATTTTATTTTTCTTTCCTAATGTTTATTTTTGAGAGAGACAGAGCCTGAGCAGAGGAAGGGCAGAGAGAGGGAGACACACAATCTGAAGCAGCTCCAGGCTCTGAGCTGTCAGCACAGAGCCTGACGCGGGGCTTGAACTCCCGAACCGTGAGATGACCTGAGCCGAAGGTGGACGCTCAACCGACTGAGCCTCCCAGGCGCCCCGGGCTCAGTTCTAACGGCAGCTACATCTGACCCTGTGACAGTGTCCTGTGAGGCGCGGGAGGCTCTCACATGAAAGATCTCTCGGGAGCAGGTAGGGGGCCGAGTTGTCCTGTAAGCTTTTTGAGCCCCTCCAGACGCCCCCGGGAGGCCCCGCCGAGGTGACCATTCTCCCATTCGCAGCTGTGACCACCGACTCTGGACGACTTTGCGGTTTATTGATCAGCAAACCAGTCTACTTGCTAATGCGCAGTTGCTGCTGGCAACGGCATTTTGACGGCAGCCCGGCAACAACTACCTCCTGGGGATTACTGCAGAGTTAACTAGTGATCACGGACCCGAGGGCGCGGAAGACACGGGCCACCGAGGTCCCAGCGTGCGCCTAGGGCCCCACCCTTGCCTCCACCGCGTGGCGTCCTGGGGCGGCGTGTGTGCTGGGGACGGTTACTCCCCGGCGAGGGTGCTGCGGGGACCTCGTGGAGCTGGGGACACCAGGGCCCAGCCTCGGGATGACCCTGGCAGTACAAAGGAACGGAGACCAAGCCCTGGGGACGGAACGAAGTTTCAGAAGGCGCAGCAAAACGGTGTTAGAATGACCTGTGAGCGCCCCGCGGTCTCGCAGGCCCCAGGACCGTCCCTACTGCTGGTCGTCACGAACGAGCGAGCAGCTGCCTGAGCAGCGGAGGGACGGGCAGGCGTCCTGCGTGCAGTCTGGAGCGCCCGCCGCCTGGGGCCCCACCCCCGGCCTCAGGCTGGACGGTTCTCGCAACGAGGGCTCAGGGAAGGACAGACTCTGGTCCCCCTTTATCGCAGGACGGACGCATGGGGCCAAGTGTGGGAGGAACGGTGACGGGGCTTCGCTCTCCAGCCGGGACCCGGGGGATGGGTGACGGCTGCCGACCCAGGAAGCTCACCCAGGCCTTGGGGCCCTCCAGGGTCCTGTTGGGGTCACACTGGCTTGGAATGCCCACCGAGGACCCCAGCCCTGCCCAGGTCACTGGCCGGTGCACAGAGCCCCGAGGGCAGGGTGTCCTGGAGCCACCGCAGCCCGGACACCAGCCTGTCCTGGCAACGGGCAGTTGGGCCCCTTCCGAAATTGCTTTAAGGGCTTCCTAGAGCGTTTGGGATTGAAATGCCCCCTTTGCCCGGCCACACCTCACCAGAGCCCCTGTGCCTTGCTCACATCCGTCCCTGGCCTCCAGCACTGACCCCACGCCTCCTCCCCCGCCCCTCCTCTGCAGGGCTGGCGCCCTCCCTGCCCTCCCTGCCCTCCCTGCCCTCACCCTACAGCCTGCAGCGGCTCCCTCCGTCCCACAGCTGCCGTCAGACCGTCAGAGGCCGACTGCCGGCCACCTCCCTCCTGCCGGCTGCAGGACCTGTGTCTGGAGTCCTCCCTCTGCAGCCTTGTTGACCAAAGAGCCTGAGGGGCCTCCTGCCCAGACCACCCAGCATCCCCGCAGACTCCGCGCTCCCAGCCCTAGTCTGAACTCCCTTCTTTTCTTGAAAACGGACCACCCACGGACAGCCCATGAACCCGTTTTGCAAAGAGGCTGCGCTGCCGCTGGGCTGGACAGGGCGGCCCGCCAGGACAGCAGGGCGCACCTCCCTCAGGCCCGACTCTCCTGGGTCCCGGCGTCCCCTTCCAGCCAGGTAAGCGCATGCGCCAGGGTGGCACTTCACCAGTCCCACAGAGGACTGGCTCACACTAAGATCTCTAGTTCAGAAAGTGGAATGGTTTCTGTCCTTTGTTGAAAAATCATGACCCCGGGGGCACCCGGGGGGGCTCAGTTAACCTCTGACTTGATTTTGGCTCAGGTCCCGATCTCACGGCTCATGAGTTCAAGCCCTCAGTCGGGCTCTGCGCTGACAGTGCGGAGCCTGCTTGGGATTCTTTCTCTCTCTCTCTCTCTCTCTCTCTCTCTCTCTCTCTCTCTCTCTCTCTCTCTCTCTCTCTCTCTGCCTCTCCCCCACTCACGCTTGCTCGTTCTCTCAAAAATACATAAAAACCGTAAAAACAATCACTAACCCCTTGTTTTTATCCTCATTTTCATCATTCCCAGAGAGTGCAAACTTTGGGTAAGTCTTTCTGAAAAATCTTTATTGCTTTTTATGATTATACAATAAACGTAAAAAATTCAAATATTAAAGTCTGTGACTTTAAAAAATTGTTAAAGGATTATGAAATAAATCATCATTTCAAAAACTTCAAGTATAAAATACATGATTCAGAAAGCTGGCCCTTTAAACCCACCCCGTCTCCCGGGACAGCCGCTGTCCAGACGGCGTGTGTCCTCGAGACGGTCTCGGACGCGCCCGCACACGTGTGACACACACTCAGAGGCTTTCCTAAAAACCACCGGCTACACCCCGTGGCGAGGCCACTGGCTGCTTCGCGCACCTGACGGCTTCCCTTTTCTGTGTGAAACACAGAACAGCTACAGAGCTCTGCGTCACGTCCGTGCGTAAGACGGACCCAGACATTAGTGACATCCGACAACTTCTGACCCACAAAACCCGCGCGACACCACAGCGAGCCACCGCCCGGCGCCGGGCGTCTGGAGGCTCCCGCTTTCTGCCACCATGAACCCTGGCAGCGCGTGTCCGTGTGGCCCTGGCAAACGCTTCACCCCGGACGGGTTGCCACTCTTTGGGGCATTCGGGAAAGTCCAGAAGATAGAGCCTCACATCTGCCCAGGAGCAGAGACCCAGCAGAGAGCAGACGCGGGACGCCTGTCCCTCGGGCCAGCGCGGCCACGTCCGGCCTGACACCGCGTCCCTTTGGGCACCGCCCTGGGTGGCGAGACGGGCAGGGAAGGAAGGGCTCCCGAGCCGACGGCGCGTCCCGGGAGCACAGCGAGCTTGTCCCGGGCAGTCGGGCCGTCAGAGGGACAGACTGGGAAACGTAGGGAGCTGGGACCCTCCCGAGGGGCCCGTGGCAGCCGGTGACCACGGCAGCGACGGTAGTGTAACAACAGCACCCGCGGGAAGGACACGCACGCCCCGGGGGTGGGGGGAGGCACCGAGTGTGTCACTGGGCCTTGCGGGCCGGCCGCCGTCTCCGCGGCTCCGTCGGGGGTCGGTAGACGCAGCTCGGGTCGCAGCGGAGCCCGTGGGTGGCTTTCTTGTGGCAGGCGACGTGCACCAGCTTGAGGTTGGCGGCCGTGAAGAGCAGGCGGTAGAAGTAGTCGCAGGACACCTCCCTGCCGGCCCGCGCCACCACGGCGTCCGCCAGCGCGGGGATGACGGTGCGCCTCTTCTCTATGCTGCGGGGCGAGGCGGGCCACGGTCACGGCTGCCGCACGGGGCAGCCCGGCTTCCGCCCCGTCGCCGTGGCCGTGGCCCAAATAAACGTGATCGGACGTCGGGGGCTCTATGGGAGGACACGTGGACGCCGCCTCAGGTTTCAGAAGGAGCCGCACCTGGGGACGCGCCCAGGAGCGGCGGGGCAGGGACCCCTCCCCTGGCCGCGATGTCAGGAGGGGCCCCAGGGGACGGTCCCCACCGCACGCGGCCCGGTGCCGGCAGCTTGGATGCCTCACAGGACGTTTGTAAGTGCCCGAAGCACACCGAAGGAGAGGGGTCCGAACCCAAGGCCACCCGTCCCCACTGACGGTGACCCGGGAGCACCTGCCCTCGTCCTCGCTGGAGGGCCTCACGCTGCCTTCCCAGCCCTGACCTGCGCTTGCCGTGTGTCATTTAGGACACCGCGATGCTGCTTCGCGCGAGCCTCTTCCACTCACGCACCACTCAGAGCCCCTGTCCTGACAGCTAGAGCTCGGAGAGGAGCGGAAACACGGCAGGAGGCCCGCGGCAGTGTGGGGGGCCACGGCGCAGGCTCCTGTCCCTGCGACACAGAGAGAGACCAGAGAAAAGGGAAAAGAGGGACACAGCTGAGCAGTTGAGGGCTCCCCACTGCCAGAAACTGAAGCCCACGCTTGATCCGCAGGGGCGAGCCCCCTCCTGCCGCTCCGGGTCATGCCGGAGCTCCAAGGGGAGAGCCGGGGAAGTGGGACGGAGACCCCAGTCCAGCCACTGAGGCGGGAAGGGAAGCACCAGGGGCGCCCGGGGCCAGGAGGGAGGGGAAGCCGCCCTGCCCTCGCTCGCCCGGCCCCCTGCCACCCCTGCAGCTGCACTGCGCTGGGGGCCGGGTGGGGCTGGTTTTGCTTCCCATGGCGTCTTCCACCCTCAAGGAGGCCACGCCAGCACCCCCCCGCAGATGGCAGCGCTCACGGAGAAGGCGCCCCAGCATTTGCCGGGAGGGCGGGGAGGACACACAGACGCAGGCACCAGGAGGCACGCTTCGGGACGCGCCAACAGCATGTGACCGTTTCCAGGGTCACTTCGGAAACCAGGACCCTGGGCTCCCCGTTCACAGACGCACAGCCCAACCGCACACCGCCACGCGGGAAGGGAGCCCTGGGCGTCTGGCAGAAACCAATGCGAGGCCACCCTGTGGGGACGTGACAAGCCAGTGCCAGAAAACACAGTTCCCACTGGGGACAGACTCGAATCCAGACACACAAATGTCACAAGGAACACGCCGCAAAGGACAAGGACCCCCGAGGAGGACCGGGCTAGAGCGCCCTGAAACGTGGCTGAGAGGCGGGGCTGGCTCCCCCGCTCCTGCCCCGACGGCAGCCCCGCGGCACAGGGGACACAGGGCGAGAAGGTCCAACAGGCGGCCGGCAGCAGCCCAGGGAAGCCGGACGCCGAGACCCCGAGCAGTGGTGACCAGCCCATGCTCAGGCGTCTTCCAAAACAAAACAGAAACGTGTCCTCAGAACAAAGACAAGCGCAGTCAGTACCTACACACACACCACGTTCAGAGAGAAGGAGAAAACCTAAAACATCCGTAGAAAAGGCAGAAACGGGCTGCGGGCAGGATTCTCCGGAGCAGACGCCGGGGGACGGTGGTAGCAGGTCTTCAGGGTCCTGAAGGTGGGCGCCTGCCGCCTACGACTCAGTATTGCTAAATAATCCCGCAAGAGCAGAGGCCAGAGGAGCGTCTTCCAAGACCAAAGAACGTTTAGTGCCCACAGACCCTCCTGGAAGAAACGAGTGTGAAGCAGGACAGAAAACTGGAAGTCAGACGCGTGCAGAGCGGCAGGCGATTTGGTGGAAAACTAAGTACTGAACTGAGCGGGAGAGAAAACCGAGGTTTCGGAAAACCCTGCCTGGGCGGCTGCTGCTCCAGGCTGGCCAGCCCCACCCTTCACCTGCGGGGACTGCCCCCCAGCCCGGCGTCCCCGCGCCACAGCGGGTCACGGCAAGCAGCAGAGGGAGGACCTGCAGAACCCGGCAGTCGTGGGGGGCTGGGTGCTCATTGTGACCCAGCACCTCGCCCCGAGGGGGCTCAGCTCCTCAGCTGGCACCGGGGCAGCCTCTCACCCGGACGTGCACCCCCGTCTCCGGGACCCGGGTGACGGCGCGTGGAGCCCGAGGATCAGGGTTCCTGACCAGTCCCCACATGCTGACAACGCTGCCCATCCGCGGACCACGGCCCCCTGGCCACGCGGGTCAGCGCCACGCGTGCGCGCTCAGCCCAGGGGCTGTGTAAGAGCAGGAGGCAGAGGACCCGGAGCGCCTGCCGGTAAGGAAACGTTCCTATTCGAAGAGCGAGGCCCCCGCACCTGGTGAGACGAGGGTACCAGCCCACAAACGCACCCGCGTGAGCGCAGCACAGAACAGGGCAGCCGGTGTGGAGTCAGCACGCGTGATGCCGCCTACGCCCATTTTCGGATCATGCCTCCGGGGCGAAGGGAGGTCTAAACGTGGCCAACGGCAGAGGGGCGGCTCCCGGCAGGAGAGGGGCGTGTCCAGCAGGGGTGCAGTGCGCACCTCCGCTGCCCTCACGTCCTGCATGCGTGCACGGCCCGTCCCCAGAGCGGCAGCGCCGCAGAAGGGCACTGCGAGACGTCATCGTCATGAAGCGGAGACAGGGACACCGTTACGTCCCAGGAAAGTGTCAGTGAAGACGACGCAGTTCTACTCAGGCCCTTTTTCTAGAATGAGCTTGTGCACAGGGAAGGACACGGCTGCGGCCGCCCGCGCCTAGTAACCCCCGAGCCCCCGCTCCGAGCGCCCCCTGCTTGCAGCAGGCGACCCCAGGGTGGGATGCCGGGACAGCTGCCCACGGGGCCCCGGGACGGAAGCCAGATGTGACGGGGGCCGCGCGCCAGGTCACACGGACATGGACAGGGACCTGGACCAGCCCCGGTCGGAGCCCCCCGCGGCACAGGCAGATTAGCAGTGGGCGCCTGCACCCCATCCACACACACGCACGCCTGGGACCTCTCTGGGTCCACGACCCACGAGCTCAGCACCGGCAGGCAGGCCCCGGATGCCACGGCAGGGCCAGGCCCCGGCAGGTGCCCTGCGGGTCTGTGAACTCTGACCTCCGTGGACCCCATACTCACATGTGGTCCAGGTTCCAGGTGCTGAAGAGGACCCGGCTCTCCCTGTTCCCGTAGGGGTTGATGGAGTGTCTGGACGCACAGCTGTCCGCGTCAAAGGGGCCCTAGGCCAACAGAGCGCAGGCTCAGGTCCACGAAGGGACTTCTGTCTCCCAGCAATCGGGGGGGGGGGGGGGGGGGGCCAGCAGGGGGTTTAGTCCCGGCAAACGCTGTGCCGCTTGGGGCCATAGGGATTCTGCCCTGGGAACGGCACCCCTCTCCCTCCTTCCCCCAGTGAGACTCCCGTTAGGAATGCCGGCTTCCCAGCCGAGCGCCTCCCGGGTCCCACCCCCAGACTGCTGCCTCCAGCCTCCCCACACCCCTGCAATCGCACACCTTTCTATCTGCTTCCCGACATTTCCCTGGAATCCCAGCACAGAGGCGGGACCATCAGAGGCGTGTGGTCGGCGCTCCTGGCCATTCAGTGCCTCCAGTCACCCCCTCCCCACGGACCTCTGGCGAGCACATGCCCCGTGCCATGGCACCCCCCCCCGACCATCCCACACCTGTCACCCCCAAGGCCCACAGTCCCCCAACAGAGCCCGCTGCCCCCACAGCTACGCCAGGGCCGTCCCTGTCCTCTCGAAGGGTCACGTGCCTGCTGCCACCGTGTCACTCAGTGGAGCCTCAGAGCGTCACCTGCTCCCTGAAGCCCCCAGCTCACCCCACCCAGGCCTGGCGGGTCCCCCGAGGGCCTGCACAGCCTCCCAGCCCACGACCCTCCCTTGTTTACAGGCCTCGGACCTCGAGCCTCCCAACGTCAGGGGGAAGTCTCTGTCTTTGCTGCCCCGTGAGACCCCTGGCTCAGGGGACATTCACGGCACGTCCCTGAGGTCATGGAGCCTGCGGTGCGGCGTCTGGGAAGGAGCAGCGGCCTGCGAGTCCAGGCCCATCGCCCACGGAAGGAAGGGCCCAGACACACATCAGTGGGAGGGCGGCCACGCCTCCTCCAGGCCTCCTCGCCACCCTCAGTGGCACTAGAAAAGCCACCAGCGAGGAGAGGGGATTTCACTGGAAATGCCTGTGGCCCAGAGGCCGGGACGAGGCGGGGGCAGGGGAACGGTCCTTGCAAAAGTCACCAGCTCCACGCCCCCAGACCGTGACCCTGGTCCCCAGAGGCAGTAGCACTTTGGGGGGTAGTGTCTCTGTCACTCATCCAAGGGTCTGGGAGGAGGCCCAGGACGCAGCTCCCGGCTGCCGTCACCACCCCAGGGAGTGCAGTCAGGCCGAACTAATGCCCGGAAGGTCACATCTGGCCACAAGTCCCGAGACCCGAGCTGTCACCTAGATGGCTTCCCGAGGACACACCCCACTTCGGACGCTCCGACACCGTCCTCTCCTCCGCCCGCCACCCTCCTCCCAAGGGAGCCCCGCGGCCTCCCCACATCAGCGGTTCTGGAAGGAGGGCGGCCCGTGAACAGCAGCCGGGGGCCGGGAGGTGGGGGGTCTCTGCCGGCGCCGTCCGGGGGCCCTGGAGGCCGCCCGCCCCCGGCTCACCTGGCAGGAGAACCAGCCTTCGGGCGTGCACAGCCGGCTGCCCGCCCGGGCTCCGCGGTCGAAGTAACTGCCGTGGTACCGCTCGGCCTGGAGCCTCCGGCGCATGGCGCCCACGACCCGGACGTACTCCTGCCGCGCCTCCGCGCCGGCCGCGGGGGTGTAGGAGCTCACCTGGGAGAGACCGGGGCCATCGCTGAGGGCGGGCGCGGTCGGGGCTCCGAGTCCACCCGATGCCACGGCCCTCAGGGACCGCCGCCTGGGGTCCCGCCGCAGCCGAGTTCCCACGGTCCCGTGAGATGCGGCCGGGGTCGGAGGCGGCCGCGTGACGGACTCGAGCTCCGGGAGTCCCGGCCCCGCCTCCCTGGCACTCGCCGCTGCCACGCGGGAGGAAACCGAGAGGAGGCAGCCAGGCGAGGGAGGTCACCGCCCTCCGCCCACGCCGCCCGCTCAAGCTGGAGGGAGATCACGGCCCGGCAGTGCAGCGAGGTGCCGAGAAGGACGCCCACCCCTCCCCACGTGCCAGCGACAGGACGGCAGACACGTTAACAGAGCGCAGAGGGCCCAGCGGGGTCTGTGTGGTGCTGAGGGGGACACAGCCTGGGAGGCGGGCAGGGGCGCCCGGGGCAGGAAGCAGGCTCCTGGCAGCGGCAGGGGACAGGCAAGGGTGGCCAGGGGCAGGCGGAGACGGGAGGACAGAGGAGGACAGGGAGCCGGGCGGGACCACAGGGCCGCCACACTGCAGTCCGGAGCCTTCCTTCTCCGAGGAGCACGTCCTCCACCGGGGGCCCCGCGATCTGTAGTCCAAGAAATGCAGGCGGGCATGGAGGCAGAGGGGGCGGGGCAGAAGTGTGCAAAGTTAGGGGGCAAGACGGCCTCGGCCTGCCTTCCAGCACACGGGCACAGGGCAGCCCCCATCACAGGCCTCTGTGGGGAGCACCCAGCCTCACTGCTGCATGGAGGGCCCGATGCAGCGGTCACGGGGCCTGGACTCCGTCCGCTCTGAGGAGCTGACCTCCTATGTGTTTCATCTTTACAGAGGTCAGAGCCTGGGGACCGCACCCGCCTCTGTCCCAACGTACAAGGTCGGAGGGCAGCTGCACAGGCCCCACCCTCGTGGCGAAAGGCGAGGGCCATGGGACCAAGTTACCCTCCGGGCAGGACACCCTCCGCCCTCCTCGCCTCCCATCTGTCCGCGAGCCCTGCGTCTTCGCTGGAAGGGCAGCAGGACAGAGGCCACAGTGGGCATGGATTTCTCTGGGGACGGACAGCCATGTCCAGCGGGAGCACTGCAGCTTTCCATCTACATCTGTGTCCGCTTCTCAGATCTCCCAGGGGAGGAAGGATGTCCCCTCCCTCCTGGGCCCACGGAGTCAGAGCTCAGACCCACAACTGCTCAGAGCACATCCAGAAGCACCGCCGGCCCTTCCCAGTTCTCGGAGTCCAGACCTTGACCCAGGGCCACGCAGAGAGAAAGGAGTGTCCTCGTGGGGAAAGAGGCCAGGACCCACCCACGTGGGCGTCTACCACACCCAGTGCTGGATGAAGACAAGTTCACGTCAAACTGTAACCACCTGGTGGGCGAAGATGCTCACCGGTCGGTTCTATTCAGAACCCACACTGAGAACCCGGTACAAAACGACAGGGGGCCACGGCGCCGGTGGGGCCCCGACATCCCCAAGGGCGTCAGCTCAGGGCAGATGCCTGCACCACGCAGAGTCGGGAGCCGGCTGCTAGCAGCACCCCCGGGACCCCGCGAGGTGTCGGCAGAGGCGCACAGCTCCGGGCACCGTGCCCACACCCCCCCGCCCGTGCCCACACCTCCCCCCAGCCCGCGCCCACACCCCCCCGCCCGCGCCCACACCTCTCTCAGGTAGCTCCGCATCCGGCTCTCGCAGCTGTACCTCAGGTAGCTGGACTTACTCTTGAATCGAGACTCCAGACCTGCCAGGGGCCAGAGAAGACAAGACCCCTGGAGTCCACGGCCGTCCCCTCCCGGGCGGCACCCGGGAGACGTGCTGTTGGTGTCCTGCTCGCGGGCCCCGGTCCTCTGCCTGGGGAGGGTTCTCCGGCCCACCTGCCTGCGGGGCATCCAGACACCAGGGCGGCTTCGGCTCCTGCGGTCCACGGGCCGCTCTGACGGCCTTGAAGGCCGGGCCTCAAGGTGGACGCACCTGAGTGTCCACGACCAGATGACGGATGAGCAAAATGCGCCCCAGCCACACCACAGAATGAGATTCAGCCCTAAGGGAGGTCCCGCCACGCAGGCAGCCGGGTGCACCCAAGGGCGCTGTGCCGGGTGAAGCAGGCCAGGAGGCCAAGTCCCCAGGGGAGTCCGATCCGGGCCAGGTGGAAGGGTGGGCACCGGGGGCTGGAGAGGGATGTGGGGACAGGTTCCACTGAGGAACCTGAGGAGTTCTGGAGACGGACGCTGGGGGTGGCGGCTCGCCACGGACACGTGCCCAGCCCCACCGACCGTACACTCAGAATGATCCAAACGGAACAGGTTAGTCACGCGTGCTTTCCCACAGCTGACAGGTAAACGAGGAGGCCGGTCCCGGGCTCTGACACGGAGAAGCCAGGCAGGCCCGGCGCCCTCCCGCTCCCGGCCCCGCAGTACCTTCGAACCACGGCGGGTCCTCGTCCCTGGTCTCGGCCTCCGTGTTCTCGCTGACCGTGTGCAGGAGGTCGGCCAGCAGCTTCTGCCGCAGCGGGGCCCGCTCGCCCGCGAGCAGCTGCCGGGCGGCCTGGATGAGCCCCGCCTGCGGCTGGTGGAACGCACGGAGGAGGCGATGGATGTCACTCACGTCTGCCGCCAGAAGGGGGACAGACAGAGAAGTGCTTTGAGCGGCTCTCCGCACGCCCAGCACAGCCGCGCTGCCGGACCTGCCGGACCTCAAGGGGGTCCAGGGCCCCGGTGCTTGCCCTGGGCGCCCACCCTCAGCGTGGCGCGGGGTCGGAGGTTGAGGCATGGCACCCGGTGAGTCGCTGCCATTCTCTTCCCCAAATGAAACCTCCCACCTCTGTGGGCCTCCTTCCCGACCTCCCTCCTGGAGCCTCCCCAGCACACCTGCCTGCGGCCCAGCAAGCACTCAGTACCCGGGGGGCCACGGTCTACAAGATGTGACACCTCAGCCAACAGAAGCGGTGTCCCCACAGCCCAGCGGGTCGTCCCAGGGACGAGAGGCTAAATCAATCAGTATAATCTGCCCTTAAGGGGCTAAAAATAGTCACGTGATCATATCCACTGACGGGACAGCCGGGAGAGAAACTCTTCCGGGCCAGGGCTTGGTGAGAAGTTTCCAGACTTCGCGTGGAGAGCGTGAGCACAGAAGGAAAGCACGGGCAACGCGGCTTCGTCGAGATGGAAACCTCTGCTCCGTGAAGGAGCCTGTTCCAGGGACGCAAAGACAAGCTGAGCAGCAGGAGGAAATCCCTGGACATCACGCACCTGCCGAGACTCGGCTCCAGAACGTAGGATGAGAGAAACCCGAACTCAACAGTTCAAACTCCAGTCAGAAAACGGACAAAATGCAAACGGATGAAGACACGCCTTCCCGGCGAGGACCGGTGGACGGCACCGGCCCACCGCACCACCGACAGGAACGCAAGCCGTCCACGTGGAAACACCCCGCGCGCCCGTCAGAACGGCTGGCATAGAAGCGTGGCACCACCAGAGGCAGCTGTGGCCGCGGGACAGGTGCTCCCACTCTGGAAAACAGCCCGTTTCCTTAAAAACAACAACGTGGGGCGCCGAGGAGGTGCAGTCCGTTAAGTGTCTCAGGTTCGAGCCCCATGTCGGGCTCTGTGCTGGCGGCGTGGAACCTGCTTGGGATTCTCTGTCCCTTGCTCTCTGCCTCCCCCACTGTGCTCTCTTTCTTTCCCTCTCCCTCTCAGAATAAATAAACTTAAAAAAAAACCACACCTGTACTGAGTACCGAGACGCGATCCCAAGCCTTGGCACTTCACACGCTTGCAACGCACGAGCCCGTGTTTCCCCGTCTATTCACTGAGCCGTACCACCACCTGCACCCCAAGCCAGGGCGCTTCCATCACCTCAAAAACGAACCCGAGTGCTTCAGCTGCCATCTCTCCCAGCCCAAAGCAACCGCTGGTCCCTTTCCGTCCCTGTGGACGCCTCTGCTCTGGACATTTCAATATGACCGAAATCGCAGGATGCGCAGCCCTCCGGGACTGCCTGCTTTCCCCTCACGTGAAGCCTGCAGGGGCCGTCCACGTGGTAGAGGCCATCTGTGCCCCATTTCCTTCCACGGCCAGTACACATTCCTCTTCCTTTACCCATTTGTCCGCCAGTGGGCATCATTTGGGTCTCCACCTCTTGGCCATTACGAGTAAAGCGTCTATAATAATCCCCTGAGGGACTGTGTGGCCATGTGCCTTCATTCTCCTCGGGTGTGTGCAGAGCAAGGAGCCGGGCTGCCGGGTCACGTGAGCACTCTGCTGGATCACTGGAGGGGCCCCCGCCCGCCCCCCTCAGCAGCGTGCACGGGCTCCGGCCCCCCACGCCCTCCCGGCCCTGGACCCCGGCCCAGCGGCTGCGGGGTGGCACCGCACTGTGCGTGCGGTGGGCGTTTCTCTGATGACTAATGACATCGAGCATCTTTCCATGTGCTTATTTGCCCTTTAAAGATCCTCCCTGGAGAAATGTCTATTCAGAACATTTGCCCATTTCTAAGTTGGGTGGTCTTCCACTGTGGGGTGGTAAGCGCTGTTTGTTGATTCCGGATACAAGCCCCTTACCGGATACACGATTGGCAAATCTCCTCTCCCATCCTGTGGGTTGTCTTTTCACCTTCTTGAAGGCGTCACAGTTACATTCTGAGGCCAAATGTATCTACGTTTTCCTTTAGTTGTTCATGTTTTTGGTGTCCTAAGAATTCTGAGTCAAATTCAAGGTCATAAAGATTTATCCCTGGGTTTCCTTCTAAGGCTGTTCTATTTCTGGCTCTTGCATTCGGTAACTTACTCACTTTGAGTTGATTTTTGCATAAGTGTGAGGTGAGGGTACAACGCATTCTCTGGCACGTGGGTGTCCACTTGTCCCAGCGCCGCTTAAATGGGCGATTATTCCTTCCCCCATTGGACGGTCTTGGCGCCCTGTGATCACAGATACATTTCTGGACTTTTCCGGACTCTTCCAGTCCGCTGACCTGTATGTCTATCCCTGAGGTCTTGGGTACCACTGCGGTGTAGTAACTTTTGAAATTAGGAGGTGGGAGTGCCCCTCCTACATTCTTTTTCAAGACTGATACGGGCTCTTCCGGGTGCCTTGAAATTACATAAAAATGATGGATTAGAATCAGCCTGTCCATTTCTGCACAGGAGCCAGCCGGAATTCTGATGGGACCAGGCTGATCTGTAGATTAGTTTGAGGGGTGTTGACACCTGACGATGATAAACCTTCTGACCCACCAACGGTATGTTTTCCAACGTGTTTAAATCCTTCATTTCTTTGAACCACGTCTTACGGTTTTTAGAGTATAAGGTCTGCACTTTTTTTGTTACGTTTATTCCTGAGAATCTTATTCTTTTTGATGCCATCATAAATACAATTGTTCCCTTCATTTCATTTTTGTCATCCATTTCAAGCAT